>VWYE01015469.1:48580-85311 GCA_013398995.1 Alaudala cheleensis
CCCCCCCTCCGCCCAAGAGGCCTGGTAGACCTTTCCATATATTCTCCTTAATAATAATAATAAAATAACAAAATGCCATATGGGGCATTTTGTGGGGCCTTCTTTACAGCCCATGTATTAAGTGGGAAAATTTAGACTGAATAATGCTGGCTTCAGGTGATTGTGTTACATGTCTATGCTGTTCCAGGTTTTCATTAACTTTGTAGAGTGTATAGACACTTTCTTACGATGTGAAGAAATTATTGAAGCAAACTGATATATTCTGGATGTCAAATAGCAAAAATACAAATATGACGAAAGGTGTTGCAACACTTGGTGAGTATTGGGGGGATATTTTTAGCTGAAAAACACAAACTATTTTTTCAAAATAGCTTAGATTGCTGTGTTCATCATATCCTTGAATATAAAACGCCTGTTTGCCTAGCTGAAAGGGACTGAGTTGTTTTTACGTAATGGACAGCATATCTTTCCTGGCTCACTGCCTTCTCACTTTGTCCTGCGCAATTTGTTTGTGTACAGGTTTGAGTCACATTTGTGAAAAACAGCAAATTGAAGTTCAGTCTGGGAATACAGTGAGTGAAATAGCTCTAGCTATGAGGTTGGTTTGGGCTGCGTTTTTGTTGTTGTAAAAACTCCTGTTAAGAAGTTTTGGTGAATTAGACCTAAATGAAACATCTTTAAGATGTCATTGATCATGACAAAAATACTCTGTGGATTAAAAGTCTAATTTTTGGGTTTGTGATGGGTTGGGGTTTTGGTGTTTTTTTAGTTTTAGTATTGGGTACAGGTGAAAATCAATCATAACAATGCAAAGTTCTTAAAGTACTGAAAATTGATACAAAACTACTGATGTACCTAAAAGTTGCAAAAGCAGTTCTTTAGAATTGTGCAATCAACCAACAATATACTGTCTATGACTTCATGCATACCTTTTGAAGAGTAACTTGCTATTCTTATTTAAATGTCCTAATAAAAGGTATTTAAGTTTTAGATCTTAGCAAGTTTATACATTGTCAAAGCTTGTAAGGGCGGCATTGGTATTAATATTGCACATGACACTTTATAGTAGTTTTTGGGAGTGATTATTGAATTGTCAGCCAAGAATGCTTACTTGCTGTAATTTTGAGGAAATGATAATAATTTCTTTCAGAAAATACTCTTTTGTTAGATTTCACATGAGGCATAAACTGTACAAAATACACTGTAATTAAATAGTCAAGAATTATCTCTCTGTTACATACAGAAAAGGAATTTCTCTAAGTAATCCATTCCTAGGTCACCTGAAGCAGTCTCAAAAGTATTGGAAACAATTTGCTTGAGGACTTCTTCTCTCTTGGGTACGGAATAATATGTCCTTCTAACTATCTAAAGTGACATAACAAACTCCTAGTGCATTAAACTTGCCTCAATAAATGCCTAAAAGGTTAAAATCCAGCAATTTAAATCCAAATCACCAGTGTGAAATGTAATAGTTAATTTCTTTGTGGCCACCTTTGCAAAATGTGTACTAATCTTGGCTTGTTTCTGTGCCCCCCAACCATTTAAATTCATTAGAGCTTTATGGACCAGTCCAACTGAGTTCAATGCAATTGATTTCAGCATTATATTTTCTGTGAAAATGCCTCAGAGCTGGTACTAGTTGTCTCCCCTTTGTGAGGGTGGAAACAAGTGTGTGGGGAAATGTGCACATCACTCTTAGTGATTTCCCATGGCTTAATATTTTTCTAAGCAGATCACATTGCAGGGCCAACACGAAGGAAAGTGCATCACCCCTGTTCCTGCTTTTCTATTCATTACAAAGATTGTTTGAAAATTTGACAGCCATGGTACAAATGCAGGAGGTTGCAGCACATTTTTTCATATAATGAGAAGCACTTCAGACTGCTCAGTGATGGTTCGTTCCCATTAGAGAACGTGGTGGGTGCGTATAAGTTGTGCACGTGCTTGCTTTTTGGGGTTGGCAGACAGAAAGATTGTTGCTCTTTGAGACAAGTGCAGCCACTGTGACTGAGTTAACAGTGTTTTGATTCAGGCCACGCTGACAAACAGGCCTGGCTGGAATCAACCCTGATGTGCAAACCCTGCAAACTTGTGTCAAGTCACATCTTACTGGGGACTAGTGTCCTGAGCTAGAACCCCAGTTCCTTGTCTGGTCTGGATCTGGGTGGAATGAAGCATTGCTATTATACTTTTACACCTGCGCACACACCAAGGGGGTGTTTGACTACAGGGCTGTCACTTCACACCAAAAGCATCTACAGTCACCAGAGCCCACTGTGCTCTCCTGCACTGAGATTTCAGGTTCAGGGGTGCTTCTCAGAGTTGCCTCTCAAGAGTGACAGATTGCCTTACCCAGCATTTAATGTCTGCAATGAGGGATGGTCTAAAAAGGTCTATAACTGTATTGTATACAAGCCAATTATTTGTCATGCAGTAAGTATCAGGTTGTATGACAGCTGTTCAGTCATTGTTTAATACAATATTTGGTTAACCCCACAAAATTGACTCAGAGTTACAGCATCATTTTGGTTAGAAAAGATGTTCAACATCACTGAGTCCAACCTCTGACTGAACATCATGTCAAATGAAGTATAGCACTAAGTGCCATGTCCTGGAAGAGTCATTTTTTGAACTCCTCAGGAATAGCGACTCCATCACCTCTCCAGGCAGCCCATTCCAATGTCTCAGCATTACTCCTGTGAAGAACTTCTTCCTGCTTTCCAACCTGACCCTCCTCAGGTACAGCTTTAGGGCAGTTTCTTCTCATCCTGTGTCCTGGGAGAAGCGACCAACCCCTACAAGGGGCTTCCCCTCCAAGGAGGCTCCAAGGTAGCTCCAAGGTTCACATGAAAAATTCATTGCATGTTGTTATTGCATCAAAATTTAATATCCTCATATAATGATTTTACTGCCATAAAATATATTTTATGATAAAGATTGCTTACCACTAGGTAGCCAGTGTGGTGTGGCTTTGTTCATTATGTAGTCAATAAGCATTGGTGGCCTTGTGGACACAGCACCATTGACAGACAGTGTAAACATGGTCCTCCAGATGATGAAAGATAAAAGGAATTAAAGCAAACCTCTAAAATATGCTGAATTTCTTTTGTATAAACTACATGCTTTACACTTTGGGTATAATGGATGTCATTTGTGGATATAAGTTTGTCTGTGTTTCTCCAAATTCTTTGCTTCTTATTTAGAAAAAAATGCAGTTGAGGTGCCAAGAAGAAATAATCTTATCCACACTGAATTCCCCATTCTTTTGAATGGAAAATATGTTAAATTAGTAAAAAGTTCTTTTAAGAAATAATTTTTTAATATTGTAGACGTGATAACGAATGTCAAAGTTTTTTTAAAAACAAATGCTATATTCGTTTTCAATAAGAGCTGCATGTGACTGGGACAAGTTCCAGCAGTACTTTTATATGTATAATATCAAATGGCTTGAGTACACCTACACAGCCTGAAGAGCAAGATAAGGGTTTTAAGCAGCAACTGTTGGTCATATGCACTCAAATCAACAAATCATGCACAGTCAATTACTGTAAGTCTGACACCTAATTTTTCCTCTTTTTCTCCCTCTTAAAAGTAATTTTAAAAATTTTATTAAAATCTCTCTGAAAAGAAAAATAACTGGTTGTAATGCTAGATGCACACTGGCAGTCCCATGTTAGCTAAGACAGTGTTGAAATTCCTTTACAATTTCCATATCAGCAAACCCATGTTGAAGTCTTTCCCTATATAAATGTAGTTTCAGCATGATTTTACTTACAATAATCAAGGAGTGATTCAGAGAAGTAATAAATATGGCTATTTCATTTTCCTTCCTCTTGTAGCAGAGCATGGCATGATTGTTTCTGTAAATGAGCATAGTTTGTGTTGTGTTTAGAATATCTTCAATGTTTGTGATTACTGCTAAATGCCACCTTAGACTACTTCTGACAATGCTTTCTCATTTTCCAGTGAAGGACAAAGTTCAATCTCAAAAGTTTTTCCTTATATGTAAGAGAACTGATTTTATATATAATACCATTGTTTCTGATTTACAGTAATTATGGTAGAGAATGAAATTTTGTGATTGCCTCATTTCCTTTTGGTGTATATTTACATATTCTAAGTAATTCTTCTTCACAGCAGTCTTGCAATATAATGGAGTAACAGAACTCTTTTAAGCCCTCCCTCCCTCCCTCCCTTTTCCTGCGAGTTTGAAACTTAAAATATATATTGTCTTGATAAAAAGGGGAAAATTTCATTTAAGAGTAATGCATGCAAGCCTCAATTAGATCAGTCAAGCTAGATAATGGAAAAACACTTGCAATCAGCAGAAGGCTACTGAGAATGACAACTCTGGACCCTTCAGATCCTGCGACACTCAGTCCTGGTACCTGTAGCTTTATGTGCTCTATCATATTATGCACAGAGTAACATGGATTGCTAAAGAGAATCAGGCACTTGTTTGTTCCTCCATTCCGTAAGTGATGAAATCACATTTTTAGTTAAGATGATGGCAAAAGACATGTGGAGCCATAGGTTGAAATCTCATCTTTCTTTTAAAGTCTGGGAAGCAAACAGAGGGAATCCTGGAATATGTTTGTTGTTTCAGTATCTGCAAGTTCATACAGTTTTCATCTTTCATCTTTTCATCATTTTTGTGGAGTTGTTGATGACTCACAATATGTCTTATTAAGATAAAATATCTTGGAGGTGGTTAATAGGAGAGGGCAGCTTTTGCTCTGGAAAAGATTTAAAGGGCTGCTAGGAAGGAACTATTACATGCCCATTAATGCAGGTGAAGAAGAGTTATGATAGTTCTGGAAATGTGCTACAGCTGCATCCATCTCAGCTAGTTTTGATGCTACTTAGTTTACTGTTAGTGTAGTGATCAGGAAATTTGACCTTTTTTATTCTTTAATGCACAAAATACTGGGTGTCGGAAGGGTTTTTTGCTTTGTAGGGGAGGCATAGATCTTGCCATCTCTCAAATGTAATGAGATAGAATTGCAAACATTTTGTGAATGTTTTTAAAAAAACACTGTTTTTTAGCCTTTATCCTGAAATTAGAGAATGTCTCACTCTGGCTTTCCAAAAATGTGACTTTTTTTAACCTTTCTCCTTGCCATGCCTTGGCACCAAGAGGCTGATCTCAAAAGACTAGAATATAAATGAGATTCTTTTGAATTTATTTTATATGAGGAAGTACAGAAGCAGCGAGTAACTGTGCCATCTCATTCATTATAGCTCAGAAATTGAAATGCACACGTCTGTGAAGTCTGTTTATAGCTTTAACTTACAAAATGTGCATCATCATCTTCTTTATGTTTAGTTTATTCAGCAAACATAACATTTAAATGTTCATTTTTCATTGAGAAGGTTACATGCAAATTCACTTCAATTAAAGTAGGTAGTTTTTTGCCTTTGTATAACAGACTCAAGATACATTCACTCTGCGAATCACCGTTTTTTTGGTGTGTGTGTATGTACAGAAAACAGGATTTTTTCAAATCTAGCAGACATGACTGCGTATTTTTTGGGTCAGATCTGATGTCTCATAGGAATGTCAGTCACAAAGGCAGAATGAGGAATAGGTCTGTATCATTCCATGCTGGCTAACTATCCTGATCTGTTTCTTCTGGAGAGAAATACAATGCAGTTATGCTAAACAAAAGTATTCATATAGAAATCTTTCTCCAAGGAGCTGTAGTCAGCTGGGCTGCAGTTTCCAAGACAACAACACCCTGAGATTATCTCTGGGGTTTTTGCTTCTGACTTACTTGGTAGATCTCCTCAGGTCAATGAATTAAAATATCAGGTGAAAGCTGGTACAGTTCTAATAGACACCTTTTTAATAATGAAATTAAACCTGTTCAGCAGCCTAAGTCTAAAGTAAAACATACTTTGATTCATTGTCATCAATGAATTTTACATTTTTTGCCAGGAAACTTCAGATAAACTAGCTGTCTTTTTAATTCAGCTGACTACAAAGGTGTGTTATGTAATGTTCTTATTTTTAGAAGCATTCATATGTCTGAAATACAATAATTCAAAAGTGTCAGGCTTCTACAATTTCTGAAGTGTTTTCTGTGAAAAACTAAGACTGAAGAGCATTTTTACAATAGAATCAAGAAGAGACTACACTTTTATATCAGGTGTGTGGGGGACTTCCTAACCCTTCCCCCAGCTTGTCTTCACAAACCCAGTTCTATCAATACTCACACAGATGCAAATTAAATTCATCTACTTGCAAGAATGTGTCCTAACCCATCTTTTATTTTGAAATCATATAACTTACTGTGTTTGGGTTTGCTTATGCTTATCTGAGTGTTAAAAGCTGTCACAGAGATTAGTAATTTAGTAAATATGAAATATATTAGTAAACCTGCAGTAGGTGTGAGAAGCTTCCAAAGTGACAGATTCTGTGTTGCACTGAACCTGTGTAACGAATATAAAACACAGCCACTGCTACTTAATGTGAAAAGCTTTCCACAATTAAAAAACAATGCTGTAAATGTCTCCTTAAAACATTGAATAATACTTAAAACCACTCCTTAGCAACACTGTCATTCTTTACAGAAGACAAGTGTTTAAACCAAGAAAAATATAGAATTACGTTATTCTTATTAAGATGTCCTGATCTGACATACTTACTGTCACTTTATTCAATTAATACAGTGGTTCTCCATGGCAAAACTTCTTATGAAACACCTTCCTGTTCCTGAGTGCTAGGAAAATGTGCTAGGAATATCTGACTGGTGAGAAAGTGTAGTGGGGGAGCCCTTTGATTTTGTTTCATCATTAATTGAGATGATGTCACAGTTGTTTTGACTTCACTTCTTACATGGGGCTGACAAAGCCCCATTTCAGATTTAATTATCTGACTCATAGATAAAGCACTTAACACTCGTTGCAGAAAAGAGAGATTAGAAGTTCTTCGAGTCCAAGACAAACAGAGATAGTGCATGGATTTCTGATGAGTAGTATTTCCTGCATTCCTTTTGTGTTAAATCGCAGCAGTGCACTGTCATTTCTAAATGCAAAAAAACAAGAAAACAGGTAGCTCTGTTATGCTGTAATAGCAGTTCTTACTGTAGTTATAGAAAACTGATTTATATTAGAACTTAACCTGATTTTTCAAGCCTTTTAGGACTGGGGCTTAACCGTGTTATGAGATTGTGGTTTTGGAGTAACTCGTCTCTTTACTTTGAGCAGCAGTCACTCAAGGCTTCTGTGTGACAGGGAAGATACTAAACGGTATTTTAATGTAGTTCGAAGGAAAAAGGGATTTAAAATGGAAATTCTTTTATGATGAAAAGCACTTGCACGTCACATATTTTGCTTTAATGTCCTGAGCTCTGCTGTAGCTGCAGGAAAATGATTGGATAGGAAGGCAGGAGCAACAGGATCAGCACCGGAGCGGGTCCCGGAGCCTGGCCGGGGACAGCAGGGGGCGCGGTGACACCTTATCCTGGTGCTTTGGGGATGGAACCCTGCTGGGATTGCGGGGATCCAGGGATGGATGGATGGATGGATGGATGGATTTGTTTCCTCTCTTGTGACTGTGCCAAGAAAATGCTGTGGCTGAAACACACCGGCTGGCTACTGCTGGTGGATTTTTAAGATGGAATCATGTTTGAATCCTAATCCGAAAAACCAAGGCAACATAAAAACCTGCAGTAGTTTGTATACTGCCCGGATTCTGTCCTATATTAAGAAGAAATTACTGCACCTTTCTTTGTATCAAATGGCTTTGCTTGTAGACTTATTTGTTAATGGATGAAGCAGTGATGAAGATGATATTTGAAGTCCTTCAGTGTTTAAGAACTATATCTTTGTAAGGGAATACTTACAGTGATGAATCCCATAATGACTGGAGCTGCGTCTGTCCTGTTCCTGATGGACTTCACTTGAGTAACAATGGAATTTGGAGTGTATTATTGTGCTGATTCTTTAGAAGGGATAAGCACAATGTGTAATAAAAAGCCACACATGGTTGTGGAGGGCTGGCCCAGAAACAGTAAGCTCACATCAGCCACTCTAGTGTGAGAAGGCAGAAAAAGTGCAACAAATGGTAAAGAGGTGTGTAATGTAGTGTATATTAGGGGCTGTTGTAGTACTGCTGCATGGTCTAGGAACCGTCCAGTGGAAAATTTATTTTGCAGCATTACAGGAAGTTATGTTACCATTGCTACTGCTAAAATAAACTCTCCGTGTTTTCTTGAGTACAGAAACTTTTTTTCTTGAACTCACAGACTGACAATTGGCTGCTCAGTGATAAAGAATCACAGGTTGGTTGAACTTGGATGAGACCTCTGCCGGTCATCTGGTCCAAGCCCCTGCTCAGACAGGACCACTAAGAGCTGGGTGCTCAGGACCATGTCCAGATGACTTCTGAATATTGACTCCAGAGCCTCCCTGGGCAACCTGTGCCAATGCTTGGTCACCCTCACTCTGAAAAAGTGTTTCCTGCTGTTTGTAGGGAATTATCTGTGTTTCAGTGTGTGCCCATCACCTCTGGCCCTGTCACTGGCCTTGTCTGGAAAGATCCTGGCTCCCTCCTCTGTGTGCATTCCTGTCAGGTACTTGCACACCTTAACAAGATCCTCCCCAAGCCTTCTCAGAGATCCAGGCTGATAAGCCCCAGCTCTCTCAGGCTCCTCAAAGGAGAAGTACTCCCATCCCTTCATCATTTCTTGCAGCCTTTGCTAGGTTCTCTCCAGTATGTCCTGGTCTCCTGTGTCTGGGGAGCCCAGAACTGGACCAGCACCTGGGTGTGGTGTCACCAGAGATGAGTAAAGGGGCAGGATCACTTTTGTCTCCCCGCCAGCAGCACTGCTCCTCACACAGCCCAGGATGCTCTTGGTGGGTTTTCTTGCCACTGGGGCAGACTGGTGGCCCATGGTCGGCCTGGTGTCTGCTGGGATCCCCCAAGTGCTTTCTGTGAAGCTGCTTCCCAGCTGGGCAGCGTCCAGAATGTGCTTGTGCCAGGGCCTGTTCACTTGTGCAGGACTGTGCACTTCTGGCTGAGCTTTATGAGGTTTCTGTCAGCCTATTGCTCTGGCATTCTTTCTGAAGAATGTATAGATTTTTTCAGAAAAGATGAATAATATTAAAAAAATAATTCTAGAGGTAAATGTTACAGCATTTTCCATAAAAATTCCACCAGATTTTGTATCACTGTGCCAGAAGATAACCATCAGAGTTTTCTTCTGCTTCCTTGCAGTCTTGAATTATCACTTATCAAGCTCACGTTTCTCCGCCTATTTTCATTATGAAAGATAAGGAAATTATATTTAAGACTTTTAGAAGTGCACACTAATGGAATGAGGACGTCATGTGTTATTTCTGGTGACATAATGAGCATTTAGCTCTGTGTGTGATGCAGAACTCTGAACTGGACCTCTGAAATAACAATGATGCATGATGAACTGGAAAGCCCCTTCAATCTGATGTTTAAAGGACTTCATTTTTAGGATTTTCCCCTGGTCAATCCAGGCCTTTAATCCGTGACCTATAGCCCTGCTGGTGGAGAGAGGCTGATGGGGGAGAGAATGCATATGGCCTGAAAATACGTATAACATCATATGATACAAATACGGTTAAAGTGTAATCTATGTCTTTCAAATAAAAAGCTTTCTCTATATGTAGAGAAGTTGAGAGGAGGGACTGTTGAAAAACAACTATATAAATAGTAAATGAGATAATACATGCTGAAGATTTGCTTTGCAAATTAAGATTTTTATACCTTTTGTTTTGGCTGTGGAAAGCAAGAGGAGCAGTATTTTGTGATAGATTTGTATTATTAAGTCTTCAGCAACAACCTTTCCTGAATGCAGGAAATACTATGAACCTCTAAAAAATTCCTGTAAAACTGTTTCATTCATATCTGTTTTCTATCATTAATTGCTTACTATTTAAACATTTCCTCATAACAGATGGAATGCAGTAAGTTTGGAATTTCAGACTAATAGTGATTGATTTTCCGGAAACTGACAGAATGTCTTTTGCACTCTGTAGCTGTTTTCTCAGGCTGTCATCCAGATCACTTTAAATTATACATGATTTTACTTTTTATTATTTCAGGTACAGACCATTACAGATCTGTATGGTGTAATATATTTATAGCAGAGGAAAAAGTTTGGGAAGTTTGTAAAAAACTTCAACACAGTGTAGCTCAGAATTGCTTTCTCTTCTGCTCTTAATTTTGCCTTTCATGACTGGAAATAAAGCAGTAAGAGGATGTTGACTTCCAAACTGATTCCCCCAGGTATTTATTCTAGAAAAGCATATGTGGAATGCAGAAAGGCTGTTTAAATGAAATCTCAGATGCTAGAAGACACAGTGTAGCTAGCAGAGGGAGGGGCTGTGTATGTATTTTACTCCTTTTTTTGGTTTTCTCCTCCTTTGATCTTTAGTTGCAAGTATAGCTGAGGATAGCCAAATTCTACGACTGGATGTCAGCGATCGGGTGCTCTGGTTCAACTCTTGAGAGAGATGACTTAGTACCGCAAATTGCATTTTACAAAGGTGTGTTTTATTTTTCTTCTTTGTTCTCCTTATAATTTTTCAGTAGGCAAATGTTGGAGGACAGTTTTCAGACATCTCTGAAAATGCACTTAAAATAGAGCATTTAAAAAAGGTTGACAGGGTTGAAAACATGCAGGCTGTGTCATACTCTTGGATAAGGCAGTTCACTCTGGTAAAACAAGTGGTGGTCAATATGTGTTAGTGCCACCTGAAATAAGGAGTTTTACTCTAATTACGAATAAGAACTTGCCCTCAGTAATATTCCAGAGTCACTCTTCCTTTAGCTACACCCATTTCTGTGACCGACATAAGCATCATAGCCGTCCACATTTTTCGATTTTCAGCCTTTCTTGTAAATCTCTTTTCAGAATTCCAAGGGTGAGAACTGAATAGAGGAGCTGAATAATTTCAAATCATAGTTAAACACCAAATCAGTTTAAGATTCCTTTGACATTTATATTATACTTAGATCACCAAGTTAAATTTGAGGGATGTATATCTGATATGAGTGTTGACAGCTGTGCCTTAAAGCTATTCTGATATATTGACAGAGTGTCTTCAAATGCCTTACAAGTAATTTCACTGAAGCCAACAGAGATAAAATGGTTCTTATTAAATGAGAATCTGCAGACATACCAGTTGTACTTATTTGATTGTTGGCAAAATTTCATGTTCCTGTTAACTTGAAGGTAGTCAAACTTGGATGTTGTGATCATTAGAAAACTTCAGAAAACTGCAGAAAATAGAAAATCTGTCTCTGTTACCTGAATGGACCATTACCTAAATGGATGCTCAAGTCTGGTGTATGCATTACCCCATTCAGCTGTACAGACCAGTGAGAACATGCCTTGTAATGTTTCTCTAGCGCCAGGCAGCCACAATTCTTGGCTGATTAGGAAAGAATTTTCAAAATGCATTTTTCTGAAATTACGTACTCTTGATTTTTCTTCTTCTATTTTTCCAGTGTTTGGTTTGTTGGTTTTTTGTTTTTTGGTTTTTTTTTTTGGGTTTTTTTTTACAGCTGTAGTCAGTATAACATCATAAAAACAGATGTGTTACCAAAGCCAAATAATGTTGCCTTTTTTTTCCACTGCCTCATCTCAGAACCAAATGGAGAGTGTTGAGTCAAGGTGGTAAACAGTGAAATAATTCTCATCTAGTCTCCAGCAAATGGAATCTTGTCAGAATACCTTTTTGGGCAGGTATTTTCTCAGTGTTTTTAGTGGTTTTAATACACAGATGGCTTAAGCTCAATTCTATGGAATTAAAATAACTATAACCCCCATCCTTGAAACTGCCCACTCTCAGTTACAATTTGTACATTTTATTTTAGGACACTGGCCCAAACATTGACCACTCTGTTACAAATTGTATGTTTTATTGGGGAATTGTCATATAAAAAATGTTTGTGCTATTTCATTATTTGGTTTCTTTTCCAAATTGAAACCTCAAAGATGATAAATTATTCTGCCATTAATAATAAGGTAGAACCTAATTTTTTTTCTACATGTCTGGAGATGTGAAAGCACTCCAAACGTTCTTCTTTTTGTCTTCATTGCAGTTCTTTGTACGTGAAGCCACCATGTAGCAATGCCCTCATATGAAACCTTGAGAGCTCTAAATATGAGTGTGTCAAGTCACTGAACTTTTCCAAGCATGACGTAAGTTTCCACAAAAAACAGTGTAACATTTAAAGCAGAACATTTTTAATTGCTTCTCTGGCAAGATATTGTCTGTCCATTTACCATCAAATATTCCATGTATTAAATACTTGCTTCCATTGTGTATGAACCTAGAAAAACCCAGAGTAACATTTAATTGTAAACATCTTATTAGTATTAATTTGTTTGGGATTTCTTATAGTTGAATTAGTCACAGTGGTAGTCATATTTAGTAAATCTGTGCATGGCATGTCTTTCACATGGTATTTTCTGTGTTTTAGATCTAACCCAGTTATTAAAATAATTTGTTACTGGGGAGAAAAACCCAACAGTGCACACAATAATAGATGGCACACCTTTTACTTCATCCCTATTTACTTGCATATTTCTTTTGGAGTTTTTGTGAATGAGCAGAACTGATAGTGTTTGAATTATCCATTAATTTTCATAGCTCAACATGATGAGGTCATGATAAAGTTTGTAAATATTTCTGTGGACAAATTTCTAAACAAAACATTTAGAAAATGTTTGCAACTATTGCTGTATTATACCCAGTTGCAGACAAAAATAAGTCTAGATAAGCCAACATGGAGAAATATTGAACTGTTGTATACCTCCAGGTGCTTCTTAAGAAGAAATTACCATCTTAAGAAACAAAGGAATGTTAACTGTCACGTATTTGTTAAGGCATACCTGGAAAATAAACATCTTCCTACATGTAAGAGTTTTATGTTTCTGCTTGCCTTTCCTGAATCTATTTGGAGGTGGAAGCAAAGCTACATCCAGACTCAGATTTTGGGATTTGCAGAGGCTGCTTTGGAGGCTTATGTAATAAGCCTTTCCTGCTTTCATAAATGACTTGTTTTGTTACCTTTGCATTAGGTTCATATAGTGATAAAGACTATGTTTTCAGGGCTATATCCTGCTTCTCTGATAATTTTGTTATGTTTAAGCTGGTTAAAGTCTGTTTTGCAAATAGTATAGAAAAAGACAAAGTGCAGGTGTAAAGGTGAGTCTGCATCGTATCTATTGTGTATGTCAAGTACATAACAGGCACCTAATCCTGTGGGAGCATCCTAGTAACAAAACTGCTATTAATAATGACAAATCAAACATACCAGGAGAGAGAGCTGATATTTTTGTCTCTGTAAACTCTTCTCGTACAGGAAGATGAATAAGAGCCAGATCTTACATACTCTTTGCTCAGCAGCAACATAAAAGCAGCAGAAAAAAGAGCACAACTAATCAGGTACGCCTGAAAGTTACTACCTGCCTAACTCTTACTTGGCCACTTTATTTCAATATGAGTTGGCTCAAAAGGCTAAGATATCTGAAGGGTATTAGCTCTGATTCTATTTTTTCCCTTAAAATCAATGGCTCTCCAATAAATTGTTGAATTACAGAATATGCTGAGTTGAAAGGGGCTCATCAGGATCACTGAGTCCAACTCCTGGCCCTGCACAGGATACCCCAAGAGTCACACCCAGTGCCTGAGATAATTTTCCAAATGGTTTTATACTCTCATCAGGCTTGGTGCTGTGATCATTTCCCTGGGGAGCCTGTTCGAGTGCCCAACCACCTCTGGGTGTAAAAACCTTTTCCTAATGTTTAACCTGACTCAGTTTCAGGCCATTCCCAAGGGCTCTGTCACTGGTCACCACAGATAGAAGATCAGTGTTTGCCCTTCCTCTTCCCCTCACAAGAAGTTGTAGATTGCAGTGAAGTCTCCCCTCAGTCTCCTTTTTTCCGGGCTGAACAAACAAAGTGACCTCAGCCTCTCCTGACAAGGCTCCCCCTCCAGACCCTTCACCATCCTCGTGGCCCCCCTTTTGACACTCTCCAACAGCTCAATGTCTGTTTTATGTCATGGCACCCAAAAATGCCCCCAGCACTGGAGGCCGCCCCAGAGCAGAGCAGGGCAATCCCCTCCCTTGCCCAGCTGGTGATACTGAGCCTGATGCACCCCAGGACATGCCTGGCCCTCCTGGCTGCCCGGGCACTGCTGGCTCATGTCCAGCTTGCCGCTGACCAGGACCCCCAGGTTCCTTTCCATGGTGCTGCTTTCCAGCTTCTTGTTCCCAGCCTATACACTCAACCAGGGTTGCCCCATCCAAAGCTAAACCCTAAGGCTTCTACAGGATCAGTCGTAAGTCATGACAAATGCTTTTGAAAATCTTACATGTTAATCTCAGCAATTCGTAGCTGAAGAGGGTCACAGCTGCAAAATACCACATTTAGGGAATGGATTGCTCTTTTAGTGATACTATTGTTTTAGCTCTGGCAATCTAAGGACAGATAGGAGACAAAGCATACTAGTTAGACCAGGTAATTTAGCAGAAAAAATACACAAACTGTTAGGCATGTGAGCACCTTCTCGAGATAATTTCACTGATAGAAGATTTAGACAAGTGGGAGCTAACTTGTACAGGATTACATAAGAGATTAGGGTTTCAAAAAAAAGTTCTCGGGCACATGAAGTCTAATAAAGAAATAACAAAGTCCTGGCTAAAATCAGTCAGGGCAGCACTTGGGATCTGCTTTGAGTATCTGATTAGGCCTACTGATGATTTCTGGGGCAGGTATTCCTTCTGTGTGTAACTATGGATTTAAATGAAGAAATTAAGTTAGCAATTATATTCATCGACTAGATAGATTTAAGTGAAAAAGTTTAGACAAAAGGAAACATAGAAGTCAGGAGAGATTTGGGAAAGAATGTAAAATAATATAAAAGTCAATCTTCTCTGCATTGGTGTATTTGGTTTCAGCAGAAGTGTGATTTTTTTTACAGGTTTATCTTTTCTGTATGTCTTTGTTGAAAACCCTGTTGAGACATAAAGATAGAATATTACTTTTGAGAAAATATTGCATGGGATTGGGATATAATTTTCTTAGTCTTCCTCTAGATTGTCAATGAAGTTCCTAAAGGTACTGTAGTTGAAAATTTCGTATAATTCTTACATCATAGGTTTAATGTCTCTTTCATGTAGAGCTTAATCACATCTGAATATTCTTGCCAGAATATAAGTTTATTGCTCTTTAAGTTACTGTTTTATCAATGACAATTAAATAATTCATGGTACAAGCTGGTATGACAAATTAGTATGTAATAGGCATAAAAATTAAGCAATGTTAAAGATGATAAATTGTAGTAATGATTAGTTATAGAGATTGATTTTCAGTGAATTTCCTGAAATATTCCTTATTTTAATCTAGTGAAAACAGTAAATTACTTAGTTTCTTAATCCTTTTCTGGTCAACGAGGCTGCTGTAAGGGTAGTTTACTCTTGCCCTGAAAATAAATTTCTTTGTTGTTATCATAGAGCATGTTTTTCTAGAGTTTAGCCACGTACTGACCACTCCTGTCCTGGAATAAACAAAGCACAAAATTATCACAATGATGGGTTGCTTTAAAAAGTTTTTTCCAACCTAAGTAGTTCTATGATTCTAAAATAAAAAGGCAACTGACAGCTGAAGTAGCTCCCTAAAGTCATATGTGTTGGGATAGAGCAACCTCCTGGAGATAGATGGAGAATGTGAAGCTGGTAGCAGGGTACTTAACGAGTGAAAAGAGAGAGCCACCAAATGTGTTGTTCAGATCCATGCCTTGTACTCTAATCTACCTGTCCAGAAGTCAAAGTCTGTCACTGACACAGAAAAATGGTGCAAAACTTGTAGAATGAGGATTGCTGGAGCTCTGTGTCAGGCAGCTGATGCCATGTGAGTCTGATGGACAAACCCAAGGGCACAGCAGGACATTCTTACATTATGCATAGAGCACAAGAACATTACTTGCTGAAAAGTGTATATAGATATTCCTGNCTGGTCACCACAGATAGAAGATCAGTGTTTGCCCTTCCTCTTCCCCTCACAAGAAGTTGTAGATTGCAGTGAAGTCTCCCCTCAGTCTCCTTTTTTCCGGGCTGAACAAACAAAGTGACCTCAGCCTCTCCTGACAAGGCTCCCCCTCCAGACCCTTCACCATCCTCGTGGCCCCCCTTTTGACACTCTCCAACAGCTCAATGTCTGTTTTATGTCATGGCACCCAAAAATGCCCCCAGCACTGGAGGCCGCCCCAGAGCAGAGCAGGGCAATCCCCTCCCTTGCCCAGCTGGTGATACTGAGCCTGATGCACCCCAGGACATGCCTGGCCCTCCTGGCTGCCCGGGCACTGCTGGCTCATGTCCAGCTTGCCGCTGACCAGGACCCCCAGGTTCCTTTCCATGGTGCTGCTTTCCAGCTTCTTGTTCCCAGCCTATACACTCAACCAGGGTTGCCCCATCCAAAGCTAAACCCTAAGGCTTCTACAGGATCAGTCGTAAGTCATGACAAATGCTTTTGAAAATCTTACATGTTAATCTCAGCAATTCGTAGCTGAAGAGGGTCACAGCTGCAAAATACCACATTTAGGGAATGGATTGCTCTTTTAGTGATACTATTGTTTTAGCTCTGGCAATCTAAGGACAGATAGGAGACAAAGCATACTAGTTAGACCAGGTAATTTAGCAGAAAAAATACACAAACTGTTAGGCATGTGAGCACCTTCTCGAGATAATTTCACTGATAGAAGATTTAGACAAGTGGGAGCTAACTTGTACAGGATTACATAAGAGATTAGGGTTTCAAAAAAAAGTTCTCGGGCACATGAAGTCTAATAAAGAAATAACAAAGTCCTGGCTAAAATCAGTCAGGGCAGCACTTGGGATCTGCTTTGAGTATCTGATTAGGCCTACTGATGATTTCTGGGGCAGGTATTCCTTCTGTGTGTAACTATGGATTTAAATGAAGAAATTAAGTTAGCAATTATATTCATCGACTAGATAGATTTAAGTGAAAAAGTTTAGACAAAAGGAAACATAGAAGTCAGGAGAGATTTGGGAAAGAATGTAAAATAATATAAAAGTCAATCTTCTCTGCATTGGTGTATTTGGTTTCAGCAGAAGTGTGATTTTTTTTACAGGTTTATCTTTTCTGTATGTCTTTGTTGAAAACCCTGTTGAGACATAAAGATAGAATATTACTTTTGAGAAAATATTGCATGGGATTGGGATATAATTTTCTTAGTCTTCCTCTAGATTGTCAATGAAGTTCCTAAAGGTACTGTAGTTGAAAATTTCGTATAATTCTTACATCATAGGTTTAATGTCTCTTTCATGTAGAGCTTAATCACATCTGAATATTCTTGCCAGAATATAAGTTTATTGCTCTTTAAGTTACTGTTTTATCAATGACAATTAAATAATTCATGGTACAAGCTGGTATGACAAATTAGTATGTAATAGGCATAAAAATTAAGCAATGTTAAAGATGATAAATTGTAGTAATGATTAGTTATAGAGATTGATTTTCAGTGAATTTCCTGAAATATTCCTTATTTTAATCTAGTGAAAACAGTAAATTACTTAGTTTCTTAATCCTTTTCTGGTCAACGAGGCTGCTGTAAGGGTAGTTTACTCTTGCCCTGAAAATAAATTTCTTTGTTGTTATCATAGAGCATGTTTTTCTAGAGTTTAGCCACGTACTGACCACTCCTGTCCTGGAATAAACAAAGCACAAAATTATCACAATGATGGGTTGCTTTAAAAAGTTTTTTCCAACCTAAGTAGTTCTATGATTCTAAAATAAAAAGGCAACTGACAGCTGAAGTAGCTCCCTAAAGTCATATGTGTTGGGATAGAGCAACCTCCTGGAGATAGATGGAGAATGTGAAGCTGGTAGCAGGGTACTTAACGAGTGAAAAGAGAGAGCCACCAAATGTGTTGTTCAGATCCATGCCTTGTACTCTAATCTACCTGTCCAGAAGTCAAAGTCTGTCACTGACACAGAAAAATGGTGCAAAACTTGTAGAATGAGGATTGCTGGAGCTCTGTGTCAGGCAGCTGATGCCATGTGAGTCTGATGGACAAACCCAAGGGCACAGCAGGACATTCTTACATTATGCATAGAGCACAAGAACATTACTTGCTGAAAAGTGTATATAGATATTCCTGAGGAACAGACAATACCATTTTTGCCATTGTTTGTGGCAGTACAACTCAAGGCTTTTTTTTTATGCTGCAATACATGCTGTTCTGGTCTACCTTGGGTAAAAGAAAGCACAAGCATCTGGTGATGACCGTCTTAAGCTTCCCACAGTCCAAACGACCAACCAAAAAATTGTATTTCATATTGTGATATTTGTCTGGGAGGTCAGCAGTACCAAATAAATCAGTGTTTGGAGGGGTTGTCTCTTATATTCACAGTGTTAGTATAGTCCTCTCAGACTTTGAGGCATTTTGTGCTAGATACACATAGTTCTAATTATGCTTGCTTCTTTCTCCAAGACATTGCTTTCCAATGCACCTCAGAACAGAATCCTAGTGTTGACTTTAGCTGTTGCTGTGAGAGAATAATAATTGTGCCTTGATTTTTCATTTTAGTGATTGAGAAATTAAAAAAAAATTAATTACCATTTGGACACTTAAAAGTAAAAATTCAGTTTACTATTGGCAGCATTTAAAATTTTCAGTGGTTATGCTGACCTCTCACACTCTTTTTGCTTTTCTTCTTCTTCCCCTGCCCCAAATGTGCAGAGATTTAAAAGGAATAACACAAGAGAAGACCTACATTTGACTGTAAATTTTCAGTTATTAAACAATGAACTCAAAGAATGTTTGTGTTTCAGCTGAGAAAGAGACAAAAGAGCATAGATATTGAAGAGGTGTTTGAGAAAAGAGTTTTTAAATAAGACCAAGTACATGCAAAAAGGTAGTGGATGGCTAAAATTGTAAGCTTTCTTTAATTAAAATTTAGCTTTGTCTCTTCCTATATACAAGTAATGACAACATTGTTAGGAAATTACTATTTTATCCAAGCTATTCTCATGTGGACAACAAGTTCTACATCTGATTTAAGAATCAGGGACAAATTCTAATTTTAGGCCTATATGTTGTGCATTTTGCTGTGATTTTTTTTTTTTTTTTAAGCTAGAAGAATGGAAAGAAATGTTACAAGCAATACTCATAGAATCATAGAAGATCCTGAGTTGTACCTACCAGCTCCTGGCTCTGCACAGGACAACCCCAAGAATCCCACCAGGCATCTGACAGCATTATCTACAACATCCTAGCTGTAGTTTGTAATTCTCACTGCAGAAAATCCACTGTAGAAACAAGTGCTCATAATCTCTCTTGGCACTTACTTTGCTCTCTTGTGCTAATTAATGTGAGTAGTTGCAACCATTTCTACAAAACTGGGAAGTGGTAATTGCATATTAGCCAATCTAAACACCAGTAAGATGACACTAAACGTGCTTCAAGCTGGAGCTGCTCGTGTTTCTCTGTTCCTTACTCTTTGCAACTAGCAGAGAAGGGCTTTTATCCTGGCCATGCCTTAGTCCTGGTTACGCTGGCAGCCCATGGAGGAACTGCTCTTCCAGAAGAGATGTAGGCAGAAGGAAGGTCTCAAAGCTGACTCTGTGTCCATTCTCCCCATTCTGTTCTTTTTCACTCAACTCTTCCAGTTTCACATTTCATCAATAACTACAAGTAAAATATTCATGGCAATGGCACATAAAGCACCTGTGCAGCTGTAGGAGGTGAGTAGGCAGCAAAACAAGTTTTCTACATAAACTGAATTTTGGCAATCTGGGAATCTTTGGGATAGCAAATCCTCATCCTGCTGTTAGTTTTTATTTTAAAAAGCCTAAAACCAAAAGCTTTTCTCTTAAAAGGATATGCTAGAGTTATTGAGCCACATTGCTGTTGCACCATATGAAAAATGCAGACCAAATCACATCTAATAGTGAAAGATTTACTCCATGCCTCTTTCGTTTCCTCATTTCTTTTACCCCTAATTCAAGAGGTGGTGAAGGAAAGTGGTTGTTAATTCAGTAACCTCTTTTTAAAACAACTGAGGAGTAGGTTTTTGTTTGCTGGGGGAACTAGAACAAAGTAGCAAGCCTTAAACATTTTTTTTCAGTTTAAAACGTGTCTGTAAAGGCCTTTTCATTGTTCTGATGGTTTACTGGGTCATGCCTGAGCTTTTAAAGGTCTTGTAGTTATGGTTTGTTAGCTGGAGCTTCAAGAAACAAATAAACACTTACCAAATGTATAAATTATCTGTTAATAGGACTCATCTGAAATCCCAGACCACAGAAATGTGAACTGAGACTTTTATATGGGTCACCATAACCTTGCTGCAGGCATCTTTGACACCAGTAGCATCTGGGTTAATAATCCCTTTGACATCTAGCAATAATGGCAAATAAAACATTCAAAAGGCTGATACCTGATATTCTGAACAGCTGTGTCATTCGGTTCACTAGGACTGAAGTCTCTCTTCTGGTGACCACCATGAATGCTGGCTCAGCTAGGTCCTGATGGGTCTGTTGAGATGCTGGCCTGGTGAAAATGATTCCCCCCAGCAGCCCCACAAAACTCCCAGACCAGCTCAGATCTCAAGGGGCTTAGGAGGGAATATTTCACAGGTAGGACAAAGGATTACCAAAAGAGGCTCTGAGATGTTTATTCTCTGATGGTCCAAGGGGGGAAGAGGGAGAACAGAGAACAGGGCCTTATGTAAGTTTATCCAGAGGAGGGGACAGCTGGACATAAGCCAATAGGGTCAGGGAAGAAGTGAAGGGTCAAGATATATGTCCACAAATTCCAGGGGTCTCTGAGAGGGGGAGAAGCCATTTCCCAGAGAAATGCAACAGCCTGGGAGATGCCTTTTCGTGCTGCTCCATGCACAAAGAGCTTTCCAGGCTCTTGTGTGGGCACAGGCTGGGGTGCAATGCAGCAGCATGGGCTGAAGGAAGGCACTCTGCAGTTACACTGGCACTGTACTCTGAGAGGTATGTAAAACAGAGCAGAACTAATAAGATCTGCTTCTGTGTGGGAGCAAAAGGGGTGGTGTAGCCCAGCTGCTTTTGTTTTTCTGGAGCCATTATTTATAAAGGTGAGGTGTTCTTACAGCCAAGGTGTTCTTAGAGCATGGACCTGGTTTTTTCTGCATGTTGATAAATCAGGTTTGGTTGAGGAAACTCAACAGGAGGAACTTCTCCCTCTGGTGGATCCTGGTCCCACAGCATTCCTATGCCCAACTGATGCAGGAGCAGTGTCAGCTCCACACTCTCAGGCACTTGATGGTCACGTGGGGCTGTTTCACAGAGAAGGCTTTGTGACTCCAGCAAAGCGGTGTTTGATGAGGCTGCATCTTTTGGTTTGCTTCACTGGTTTGGGTTGTAAGGAACCTGCTTCTCTATTCACTGCATAGACAAAGTTTCATGTGTGAAAAAGATTGGGTTTTATCCCTCTTTCTTCATTGGTTCATGTATGTACTTCTTTTATCTAGTGCTAAGTGCTTCAGGTACTTCATAAGATTTTTCAGAGGCTGCTCTTATATTTTCAGAGGGTTTCTCATGACCTAGTAGTAACTTTCAAATGAAAAAATTCTGCCCAGGTTGTGACCTGCTGCATGGGAGAAGACCTCTTTCCAATAAATCTATTCTGCAAGAATACCTATTCTATAAGACTTTCTCTTCTGTTTGGGACACAGGAGTCAGAACTGTCTCAATCACTGTCTGAAGAGGCAGAGTAAACCATGAGAAGTGGTTGTTCTCTGTTAGAAATAAATACATAATTGATCCTGATTATAGCATTCTACCGTGGAAGCCACCCAAGAAGAAAGACAGATGGCTCCCATGCCTGGAGATAATAGTCTAGTGGCCACAAATTTTAGGTTTTGAGTGGAAATTTGAGCATCAAGAAGAAAAAAGCCTCTTGGGGACCTAGTTACAGAGTGGACTAATATAGGAGAAGCAAAAGCATGCAGATGAGCTCCTTTGACATTTTTTTTTGCCACTGGAGAGTACATGGGAGTAAGTAGACAATTTACTGTAATGACTACTTTGCTGAAGGTCCTTTTCCTATGGTTCATCACTGAGTATGTGCTTGTGCTGGTGTGCGCTGATGTGGGGCAAGGGGAACTGGGGCAGATCTGTCTGGGTGTTTCCCTACACAGATGTTTACAAACAGGCAGCACAAACACACATTGCAGCATGTGTGGCTTCTCTCACCACCACCCAGGAACTCACTTGCATTCTGCAAGCCCTGTGCTAGGACAGGCAGAATATATCAGTAGCATGGTGTTTCATTAATGCTGTATGTCAGGGCTTTCACTGTGTCTTTTGGTTTTGTGCACAGTTTGGCACTGTGCAAAATGTCTTCAGAACAGGGAGGGATCTCCACTTATCCCCAGTTACCCTGTCTGTTTGGAAGATTAAGCTGATGGTGTTGATGATCACCTAAGGAAGACAAAGAGACAAAGTGTTTGAACAGTTAATTAAATAAATATTATGAGCTTTCTGAATTTGTTTGTTGATACTGCTGTTAAGGAAAAAGAAAATCACAAATCTGGATGCCTTTTCAGTTAATATGAGCCATCTGTCTGCTTTGGTCTACTTTTCTGGCATAACTTTTACTTTTGTGGTTCTTTTTTTCTCTTTCTGATTATGAAACAATCCCCAGAGGCGTGTCAGGAATCACTGTTATAAATGCTGACAATTGTTCTGGGGTTAGCATTAAAGGCTTTTAAAACCCAAGATATGTCTGAAGCTGTGTATGTAGTCCTTGGCTTCAAGTGCAAGTTGCCTTCAGATGTGAACATGCTACAAATTCTTTTAACACAGATATGCTTGTCAAATGCAAATCAGAACTTGGTCCTTGGGACACCACTCCTAAGGGGAAGGGAAGTTTGCCAACGAATCAGTTGAATACAGTGGGATGGCTGAAGGTCCACAATCCCAGCTGGTGAAGGTGGAGGAAGCAGAGGTTCTTTGTACCAACAAATCTTTGCCCTGAAGACAAGCAGGGACAGAAACAATAAATAACTCCCGCAGCTGTGCATGAACTGTTTGAAAAGGAAAAAGTGTGCAAGGCTGTTTTGCAGACTGCAAATTAGTGCTCCTGCCTAAAAGACTTGGCTTCTTTTCCATGTTACTCTTCCTGCCTTGATTTCATGAGTGTTTGCTGACTTTTATGCCTGATTGGATGAGACTAGGATTTGACCCATGGCCTTTTACATACACCTTTCAGTCGTGGAGAAAAGAGGAGTGTAAAGGAACTGGAAATGAGTTTAAGTTTGCCTCCAGTGAACAACAGCTGTTTTGCCTACAGCTGAACTGGTATTCAAACAGGAATCTACATACTGTGGCAAGAGAAAGGAGGAGAATGTTTATTCTGGTGTTCTGGGGAGTTTTACAGTAAAAATGTGAAACTCAAACATATATAAAAAGATGCGGACAGAGGCAAAGAAAATAACTTATTCATACACTGATTAATTTTTTCAAGTACTGGTTTGTTTCTGTTCTGAAAGTAGAAATCTTGAGTCTTGACTGTGATGTGCTGGATGAGCTGAAGTAAGATGCCTTTCATAACCTTTCATATCCAGAGAAAATAATTAATAAATACCTTTAATACTGTGTTTGGATGTTCTAGCTTTTTGCTGCTGTTGAGACTATCTTTCTATTTCTAGGACTAAATAACATTAAACAAAAGTAAAATAAAATGTAATGTTCTCTTTGTCTCCAGCACAGTGTTCAAAGATACTCATCTTTTCAGTTTGCAGCAGCTGTAGGTGGTGGAAAACTTTTACCTATTTCCATTAATATCAAGTAAAAGTCTTTTTCTTCCTTCAGTGGGAGCACAATTGAGTCATTACATACAGTTTCTTGAAAGCAATGTCTGATCTTGCTTTCTTTCAGTTTTTACTTTTTCCTCCTCATGTCCATTATGGAAATTAATAAATATCAATATTTTATTATTCTCTAGCCTTTTACTACACTCTTTTTCTATTTTCAAGATTCAGTCTGTTGTTCTGGCACACAAGAATTATCAGTGGAAAGACTTAGTTAATAATATTTGGATAGTATTACAAAGAAAACCAGGGAAATACATCACTATGAGACAGGTTGAAGTAAGCTGAGTATTCAATTCTGCTTGTGCTAGTGTTTCAGAGGTATATTTTTTTTCAACACTGCTGTTCTTCACTTCTGTTTTCATCAAGAGATTCTGAATCTTCACTGATATCTATAAGGGAAACATGAAGGGCTAATTCTATTTTTAAAAGCAGGAGATTGTGTAAAATGTTGGAATTGAACACAACCACAGCAAAGTCAAACACGATTGGACTCTAGTGCTTGATACAGTGTAATAGGGTTTCTGTTATTTATGCATGTCAAAATTTAGCTTCCAACACTAACAAACTGATGTCATTCTAGTTCTGGTTTGAATTAGCAAAAATAAGAGCTTTTCTTTCTACTCTCATTTTGTAATAACACTGCCAATTAAGAAATAAGACACCAGCCATGAACAAAGAAGCAGTTGCTGCTCTAATGAGTTTGTGGTCTGAATTCAATAGGCCTGATTGTCTCCAGCTGTTTTACAGCATCAAACTTGTATTTCCATCTTAAACTGGATGTCCTCATGAAATGTAGTTCCATTTGCTTGGGGATACTTTCTCTTGTTTTTTGTGAACGTATTGGAGATTAGAATTATGATCTGTATAATTACAGAAATGTCTGAAGAATTATTTACTATATGCCTGTCTTTAAAACCAGATGTTTTCAGTTCTGCTCACTGAATTCTCCACTTCTGGTGGTGTTTGGGAATTTCTTTATTTGAAGAAAACCAACACAGTCAGTTCTTAAGTACAAATTATTTTAATGAGGAATTTAGTAATTTTTTTCTTAAAAATCTCTTTCATACAAAAGCTTTTACTATTTTCTGATAGGTACCACATTTCCTCACAGGTCTGCAGAAAGGAATAGCTTCTGCTTTCACACTCATGTTTTTCTGCACCAATTATGAAAAACTCTTGACAGGACTGAATGAGGGGATTCCAAGTAGGAAGACTTTGTTGATCATGGCATACCATTATGGCACATATTTTTCCTTCAAATTGGGACAACTCATCTCAGTAGAAATACACTCACTTTGCACCATAGATTTTAATTACCATTTTCCATCATTGCTACCACATCCATGCCAGTATTAAGCTGGCCATAATATTTTTAGCTGACCTCTTACTTACCAGCATCACTGCATGGCATTATACCTTCAAGCAGATATCCTTTTAATTTTAACACACTCCATAATTTTGGATACTGATATTTTATCTCTATTTCTGCCAATTCTATACTTATTATGATCGAAACCTGCAAGTGTTTACTTGTGCCTACTGCTTGGTGAATAGGCACTGCTGTCTTTTCTTTAATATATTTACCCATAGCATAATAGGAAATCACAATGCACAGTCAGGCCACAAAGGGACCATCTAATTTTAGCGATGGAAAATGTAGAGATTTCTGAGCTTGATATAAAACAGGCTCTGTGTCATGTTTTCAATCCCTGTGTCCTGTATGATTCCTTTGAGGAGTCTGAGAGAGCTGGGGCTGTTCAGCCTGGATCTCTGAGAAGGCTCGGGGAGGATCTTGTTAAGGTGTGCAAGTACCTGATGGGAATGCACACAGAGGAGGGAGCCAGAGTCTTTCCAGACAAGACCAGTGACAGGGCCAGAGGTGATGGGCACACACTGAAACACAGGTAATTCCCTACAAACAGCAGGAAACACTTTTTCAGAGTGAGGGTGACCAAGCATTGGCACAGGTTGCCCAGGGAGGCTCTAGAGACTCCATCCTTGAAGATATTCAGAAGACATCTCGTTATGGTCCTGGGCACCTGACTCTCAGCAGGGGCTTGGACCAGATGGCCTGCAGAGGTCCCTTTCAGCCTCAGTCAGTCCATGTTCTTTCATTCCCTGCATGCCTTTCCTAGAGTTTCCAATGAAACTGCGCTCAAGTCACTCATGTTTTGTTTTACAGACTGATTTCTACACTATAGAGATATCTGGAAGTACCATTTAAAATTTTTATGCAGTATCATAATGTATTATGAAATAGATAAAGACAAGTTTTCAAGTGAAAAGCATAGAGATCAAACTTAAAATTAACAGTAGCAACAAAGGAAACAATAGCAAATAAACAGAATTTTCCAGTGAGTTGATTGCAAATCTTGTACGGATTAAGCAGTTGTAAACAAGAAGTTACTGAATTATAGAAATAACGAGGATATATTGATTTTTTAAACTGCGTGTTGTTAAATGGTCACTGTGGTCATCTAAGATGGTTTAACCTCCGGTGGTTGTATGAAAGAAACCTGCCATTCAGCATTATTCTCATCTGCTTTTGCTCACAGTTGCTATTGTTGTAGCACAAGTTTCTTTTGCAAGCTTCAGATTCTCCATTACAACAGAAATATCTTGATTTTCATATTTTTTCAAAACCCAGTCTGGGTTTTTTGCAAATATCACAATTTGCCAACTGTATAACGAGATTATATATACTTGTGATTATAAGAAATGAAAAATAGCTGCAGTTCATGCTTGGATTTCTTTGTTCATGCAGCAAGTCTCATCTTCTTCTGGCTCTGCTGTCCTATCGAGGTTAGACCTCCCTGCCTATCCTACTATTTTGTATTCCTGACTTTTTCTAACAGTTTTCTTTCACTCTGCCTGTTCCTTGCAATCTCATGAAATCACTGACCAGTATATGGTAACACCACAGAGGTGTTTGAAGTGCCTGGTGAACAAAGATGTGTACTGTTTCTTCCACCTCCCAAAGCAACAGAGCTCATCCCTTTGCCTGATGAGCTCTCTAGTCCATGTGGGAAAGGGTTTGTGACACGATTCAGTGTCATTGTGTCCATGTCACTATCTCTTTGGGGCACCTCTGCTTGCAGTACTGCAGTAGGTTCTCAAGGTCCTGAAATTCTTCCTTGGCTTACAACTGTCTCACAAGCAAGCATGGAGTTTCCTTTCTCCCTGACTTTTTCTGACTGGCACCCAAACAGAAGTCAGACATAACATATTCTTTCAGGGTTACTTAAAACTGAAACAAATTGATTTCCACAAAAGGATTACTAGGGAAAACTATAGAAGTAATTTGCTATAGTGGTTACTTATTCCCTTGCATTCTTTGCTGTTTCCATCCAAAGCCTAGCCCTTCCACAGGTCTTTGGAGTAAACTGGAGAAAAGATCACAAATTCTTGTTTCTTGGTTAAAATATTTTTATTCCTAAAGGACTGAATACTAGAAGATGAAATAGAGGTTAAAAAGGGGGGGGTGGTGGTTTTCACCCTATCTTTTGGAATTCATTATTGAAGTTGCAAGCACCGACTACCATTTAATTAAAAATCTATTGCAGCTTGGGGAGCAAACAGCAGGAATTAGAGATCTGTGTGCATTTTTTTGCAGGGTTACAGTCTCACTGCAGTCATCTTGGTGTACTAGGATAGCTCACATGGCTGGAGTGCTGTGATGGGTGGAATCAGATTCATTAGGAAGGTCAGGCTGGGAGAGTGAGGAGATGGAGCTGCTCTTTGTACAAAGGAGCAGCAGGAGTGCATGGAGCACTGTCTTGTATTGCCAGGGGCACACGAGGGATGTTGAGAAAGGTGTCTTCTACAGAAGACATGCTTGGGAAAAACATCCGCTTCAGAGAAGATCTGAAGATCTTCAGGTAAGTTCTTCAGACAGCCAGAAGAAACTTCACTTTCACCTGCCCTGGCCCTCAGGGGGCTCTTCAGCCACCCTGGTGTCTACTGCAGGGTTAATGCAGTAGAGCACAAGTAATTCAGTCATTTTCTGGACTCCACTGATGATGATTTCCTGACATTGGTGACTGAAAAGCCAAAGAAATTCTGTTGTTTCTGTTAATTTCACAGCAAAATTGGTTGGGAATGTGAATACTGTGAGGAGCCATGACTGCAGTTACCACAAGACAGTGTAGAGCAGTGTGTACAAATGCCTGAATAAAGAAGAGAATAAAGAAGATAAAGCCAGACTCTTCTAATGGTGCCTGTTGACAGGACAAGAGACAAAGAGAAATATGGGAAATTCTACTCAAAGTGAAGAAAAATTTTTTTTTAGTGTTTGGACAATTAAACAGTGCATCAAGTGTCCTAGGCAGGTGGTGGAGTCTCCATTCTTAGAGATACTAGAAGCTGATACTGCTTGAGCAGGGTTTTGGACTAAGTGACTTCCAGAGATATCTGCCAACTTCTGACAGTCTGTGACGTGAATCTGTGATAAAAATATATTCCAAAGCACATTGCATGGTAAATTTTAGAAAAGCTTATTCATAAAGAAATTACAGGGAGGAAACCAGCTGACAAACCAATTTGAAGGTGTTCTTTTCTTGAAAATACAGGAGCATCAGATTTCTTCAGCCTGTTATGCACAAAACCATACAAATAGCAGCAGAATATGCTCCTATTTATTCTCCCATACACTTCTGCGGCCCTTTGAGCCCATGGCTTCACTGCTGTGCAGAAGGTGAGCTAAGTGTCACAATCAGCTGTCATATAACTGGGACTAGTGTGTATCATCAATTAATACTATTTATTCACAAGCTGTTAGTTGGGGTGATGACTTCCAGACCATCAGCCAAGCATAAAGTGGATCAATACAAAGTTAATTAGGAGGTGCCATGTCTTGGCAATGCCCAGCTCTCCCTTCTCATAACTCTGGGTCTGGACAAAGAAGTGAGTAGCCCAGTGCTTAGGAGAGGTGGAACACTGATGACCAGTGGCTCAGTCAATGTGAGGAAGCTGATGAAGTTGTTGCTATGTCACGGTGGCTGTTGTAAGATCTGTGTGGAGCAGATCAATTCTTGTTGGCCCACCTGTAACTGAGCACTTCAACCGTTATTCTGGTTGCCTACGTTGCTATAGATATTGGCACAATATAATAATAAACCTCTCTGTGAGATTTCACCTTAGAAAAAACCAGTTTAGGCACTCCTGCACGTCTCAGAATGAGTAGCAATCGATGTCTGAAAACTGATGGAAACAGGGGATCTGGCAGCTTGCTAGTTATCTTGTCATGATGCTAGAAATGAGAACAGAGTATTCCTAACCAGAAGAGAACATGACTCAAAAACATATACATGTATTGTGTAAGTCAGTCATGGGACCCAGTCCAGGACAGCACATTGCTGTGAAAACCTCATGTCCAGTGTCCTTAATTATTAGTCATTTTCCCCCTTGGACCCTGCCATATACTGTAATCCTCACTCACTGCTTTTGTCTCTACATGGCTGCAAGAAAGCCACAAAACTGTAGCTTTGTTGACAAATGAAATTTGCTTGTTTACCATGATGTGCAGCTTTTGGTACAAAGACCACTACTTGGTTATCTGACAGTTTATCTGGTGTGAGATGACCAGGGTGCCCACACAAATTGTTGGAGACATTGATCAGATCAGCTGACAGGGCAAAACCACAGACACAAGAAGGGGTGTAATTTTGGCTTTTTTTTTTTCCCTAAGTAAAAAAAATTAGGAGAAATAGTCTCATCTGTTTGTTAGCTTTAAAAACAGGAAGAAGAACTTCTTTCTAGATATAATTTTTTTCTTTAGAGATGATTGGTGTGAGTCAGTCATTCCTTCTTGCCAAGCTGGAACTATTCATTATGTCCAACAGCCCCTAATAATTGCTAGGGAACAAATACTGTAACCTGTGGAAGACATTTTTGTCCTTGCAGATTTTCAAATTGGCAAGACTTTTTGGTTGGAAAGCAAATCAGGAATGACAAAGTGATGCTCTCTCTTTCATGCAAATTGGCTTCTAAAGAACAGGGATTTTTCTGTACCTCCCAGGTCTGCATTCTTTATGTCCATTATTTGGGTCCTATCCTCCCTAAACTTGGGCTACGCAACATTTCAGTTTAAGAAGCCACACTCTTCTCACACCAGCTGCAGGGCAAACCAGGAAGAAGTAGACTGAAGTATAAAACTGGGATATGAAATGCCAACCAGTTAAACATTGACTGTTTAAACAACACTAAATATATAAACATCTGAGCTTATTGGCATGCTGCCTTCTTGCTGAGGAATGAAATGGATGATTCCAAACAATAAACAACCACCATGTTCATCTCTCTCCTTTCTTGTTCCAGCAATTTCTTTTCTCCTACCATTGTAATAAATGTTGCACTCAAGATTTTCAACAACTGCTTGAGTGACACATTTAGAGATAAGAACAAATTGGTGTAGCAGGGAAACAAAAGGCCAGTTTTGCCCATGAAACAAGGTGAAAGTCAGATCAATTGGCTATGCAGGAACACGGTGGAGCTGCCATTCAGGTTTTTTCATCAGGTAGCTGACAAGTTATGACCTGTAATCAAAGTAAGCAATACATTACAGAGATTTTTCTTTGTTGCATGTAATCTGTTGAAATGCTGGCATTTAACATGAGTGGGCTGGAGTATCCTGTGGCAATACCTGCCTGTTCAGCTTTAAATATATATTTATCTTGTGGCTCATATATTTATGCCATATATCAAATAGGAAAAAAATGAGCAGTTGGAGCTGCCTCTTTGGAGGGTTGTAAAAGTGAAGCTATACATTTTGTGATACTCAGCAATCTCTAGCGCTGATTTCCTTTGCAGTTGTTGTAAAATAAAGAATATTCTTGATTTTGTTATGAATTTGTAAAACTGCAGCCATAGCTCCTTCAGGCAAAAATGCCATATTTATGTCATCTCTCTTGCTTTTGTGGTGGGTTGGCTACTTTCTGATTGTTTTCCTTTTAAATATCATACATTTCCTATCTGATGTTGCAACTGGGACTACTGTTGCTGTGACCATGTCTTTCACTTATGTACATATGTACACATCCTTGCTCTATTCAGCGTGTTTCAACAGAAGAGATGGTTCCAGTGCTGGCAAAGAGAAAGGTCTGACAGGAGAAAGGCAGGAGGAGATACCCAGCTGAGAGGTAGAGTACTGCATGACTTCAAGACACAGAAAATTCCAGCCCAGCAGCCAGGTGAGTGCAGTAACTTCCAGCTGTAGGATTCCAAACCCCAAGGGTACAGTGCTGACATGGTGTCTGCTAGTTCTCTGCTGACTCAGGAGACAGAAAAGGTCCTAACACAGCTGAACTAGTCCTGTGACAGGAGATCTCTCTTAAAGAGGACAACCCTTCTTTGCAGGATTTTGCTAGTTTTTTTGGCCAGAAATTTTGCCCCTGACGGGGGGTGGGGGATGGGTCATTACCCTATTTCACCTTCAAGAAGTCTCGGGAAAGCTACTTTATAGCAAGATAAGGCACATGCAGGTCCACTTCTCTAAATTCTAAAACACCAGTGATTTTCAACAGCACTGAATAAATCTTCTTTTTCTTGTCTCACTTCCTTTTTTCCCTCCCATTTTCCATCTCTGCACATATCGTCATATTTGGCTTTGTCCTCTGTTTTCTACAAAGTTCTGCAAAAGTAATGTCATCTGAGGAAGGAACTGTATGCAGGGCATTTATTTGTACACAAATAATATTTTACCATGGCAACTCTAATTTTTTTCATTGTGCAGTCCTCTGTATCATGGAATAGCTTTTGAACAGCTGGGCATTCCCCTGCTTCTTCTGCAGCTGATATCTCAAAGAAATCTTACAAGGATATTGTTACAGGCACAGAACCAATAAAGAAAAGGGACACCATCCATAGCAAAGGTTTTCTGCAGTTGTTAGTGGCTTTTGTTCTTGACAATAAGTAAGAGTGACTTATTTTAAAACACTTGGTGGTATTATTTTGCTCATATTTGATATTATATGCCTGCTTATATTTACTTTTATATCTGCTGTAGCATCTGGTACAAATTACTGTCCACAGTGTTTTGTTTTGTTATTTTTGGATTGCCAATTTTTATTTACAATTTTTCTCTTACCTGGTTCATTCTGCAGTGTCCAAAGAGGATAATGGCACTTGAATGTTCTTTGAGGAAAAAAAACCAAACTTTTTTATTTTCGGAGCTAAAATTTGCAGCAGAATACAGGTGGTCTATATTGGAAAGAAAGGTTTACTTTGGCCCATTGGACACTGCTCAGATAACTAACACAGACCCTAACTTTAAACTAGCTGTCCTTGCAGGGAATAAGACCCGTTCATGATTCCAGACGTGTACTTGAGCTACAGCTTTGTCCTGAGCCCAGCTGCCATCCCAGGTCTTTGGGCTGAGCAAGATGTGGCTGGCATTTCAATTCTGAGGCCTTTGATTTCCCTGGCCCTAAACCAAATCCTAACTCTAGCTTTCTGCAGAGTAAATTATAAACCTCTCCAGTTCAAAATGTATGGTGTTCTTCTACTCTATCCTGTGCCCATCTGGATTTTCCTGGAATTTTGTCTTCATGGGACAATTTACAAGCTTGAGTTACACTGGTAATCATTGTATAGCTGCCTGCTCTAGTATATCTTGTTTCAGAGTACTGTGAATCCCTTTTAAAAGGAAAAATATACTTATGTTGGAATTAAAATTTAGACTATATTTTTGCAAGTAGTCCCTATTCTATATTTCACAGAATCACAGAATATGGTGAGTTGGAAGAGACCCACAAGGATCATGGAGTCCAGGTCCTGACCCTGCACAGTGCATCCCAAGAGTCACACCAGGTGTCTGTACTTATTTAAACTCATATTTTCATGTAGAGCAGCAAAGGCTGTTTTTTCATCGAGATATAATTAACCTTCAGTAACTGGACAATCACAGGACAGCTTTAATTGAAGCATTTCTTTTTCTTCTCACCTGAGTAGCTGAAATACTCACTAAATGCCTGAATCTCACAGTAGTTCTGTGGGTTTGTCCAGGAACCAAAACCCCCTTGAATACTGATCCCCAAAACCCAAAATATGGAATATTAATATTTATTGCATCTTCTTCTTCCTGAATTCATTGCCTAACTGCTCATCTCTAGCAGAGCATCTGGGGAATTCTAGCACAGAAGGGCTCAGCTTTGCCTTGCAAGGTCTTCTCTTGTGCCGGTTCCTGTCTCTTGCTAGTGAAGCAAGGTGCTGTAGCTTGGATTTATGCCAAGAAACTCCTTTACATGCATGCATGTGGAAAGGCTACTTTTTACTGCTACTTTTTCATCTGCAGTTCTCAGAACTATGAGGCTGGCCATCTCACTTTTGCTCTCCTGCTTTGCCAAGGGTGGTTCTGTTCCAGCTCCTGCCTACTGGCTTCCTTTTCTCCCTCACATGCATGCATGTGGAAAGGCTGACCAGCCTGTCATGTGAGGATGTAGAAGGGACTCTTGTACAACTGCACTCCCTAGGATGGATCAAGCATGGGTATTCTCATGACATTCCTGATCACTTATACCAGCTGGAAAATCAGTGACTTGCGCACCCTCTGTTGACTGAAAAGGACAGAATTTGCAGATAAAAGCAATATCCAGTGGCCTCCAGGGCCCATTCCCTGGGTAGCAGACCCACTCTCAGCCTTGTGGTCAATGTTACAGTCTAGTCACAGATGCACAGAATAATAGAATGGTTCAAGTTGGAAAACACCTTTAAGATCATCCAGCCACTAACCTAATGCTGCCATGTCCTTGACTAAACCATGTCCCTAAGAGCTGCATCTACATGTCTTTTAAATTCCTCCAGGGATGGTGAACCAATAATTTCCAATAATATGCTAGCTGTCTGGTTAAAAAAAAAAAAAACAAAAACCAAACAAAAAATCATTGAACTCAGATGTGAAAGCAGTTGTGAAACATTCATTAGCTATAAAACTGAGCATTTTGTGGCTAGCTTGTTATCTGGTGCATGAAGGGTGTGGGTTTTTTCCTTTTTTTTTTTCTTTTTTTTTCTTTTTTGAAAGAGGAAGTTGCAGTTTGCTGGTGCCAGCAGAGATTTTACAAAGTTACAGATCACTGGGATTTAACTTGTTTAGTAATTTCACATGCAGGTGTCATTCTTGACTGTTCCTTTTATTCTTCATCATGAAACCATGATGATGTACAGCAAAAGCCCACTTAATTTAAGCAGCTGGCTTTCCTTCACAGTGAATTAAACAAGGTCTGAAAAGTATAATCTTAGTAAAATAATACAATAATTGTAAAATAATTATAAAATATAAAGACATAAAATAATACATATATATAACAAGACTGAAGTTTGAACACTGAAAGACCTCATTTCCTTTTCCAAGCCTGATGTCCTTTTCCAAAGGAGAACAGTGCCAGTGTCCAATGTCTGAAAACAAGTGGAAAGTCTGGATGTGCCTAGGCATGCAAAGAGGTCTTTTTATGAGGTGTATTTTCCAGGATTTCAAAGCAAACACTGGAGAGGACAGTATCTGCAGCTGTGCAGAGAATTTGGAAAAGCTCAGACTTTAATTGCTGCCCATCTGCTTCTCTGGTGTTGCAGTTAATCTGCAAAAATGAAAGGAATCAAATTAATAGAAGTCAAATGGCAGCCTGTAGACTAACTTTGTACTTAAGGAAGCTCACCTAGTACTAGGAATTGACAGGAGGAGTAACTGGCCTTCTGCCTTTTCCTAGATCTCTGTATTCCCTGTCTCAAAAGGCAGTGAGGACAAATGTGGCTTACCCATTTCCTGCCTGGTCAGCAACAAACTGGGCAAGTGCTCATGGAATTAAACTCTGCCATCTGTAGAAGCCTCAAATACTCCTGTATAGCAATTAATGATGCTTCTCACATTTGTTTTTCCTTGTGAGATTGCCTGGTCAGCATGGCCTTGATTATATTGCTCCCTGATATTAAGGGGACAACCTAATTAAATCAGCAGCAGGGAAGGATGGGGTGAGGTTTCAGGAAACATGAGTCAATAAGGGGCAAAATGCTTTTACAAATTCATTATTAAGGAAAATATCTTCTATACAGTTCTTGGGAAAGGGTGTAGTGGGCCACTCTGAGGTTTTACGTCAGTTTAAAGAATTTTAATCTCATCTCATTCACACACTTCCTTGGCTCCTGAGAGGCTGCAGCAAGCTGGAGGTGCCAGTTTAAAAAGGTTTACACATGGTGCTGTAAACTTTGGTGGCTGACATGTGCATCTAAGCCATCTCTGCTAAGAGGTGGAATATCTTGGATATCAGCAAGGACAAAACTGAGGGCATTAGCCACTTCAGCTGTTCTTAGTGAGTGCTTATATTGGTGAGTCATCAGTATCAGTTGGCTATTTGTGCCATCAGCTCTTCACAAGTGCTGTATTGTGGACAATGCATTATACTCAATTCTGTGTAAAAATTGGCATGTGTAAAAGCTGTTGGAGAAATTTAGCTGATCAACTGCCTTAGTACTGAAATTAATTAATGGAGATACTGAAATTGGCTAGAATAAACTTTCTAACACAATTTGAAGTATTAGAAAGCAGGCATTCTTTATCTGCACAGGACACACAGAGGATAAAACTCTACTCATTCTGTGTGTGAGGTGAGACTTTACAACAGGGGTTTTTTCCATCACAATCACATATATTAATTAAAATGTGTTTCTTATCTAATACATAAATATCACATCTCTAGAAATAATTTTCCGGCATCCACCTCCAGCTGAAAGTCCTATTATGGTCCTGGAGAGTAGTAAAAGGGGTCTCTGGTGGTCCTAGTTACTGAATGCTTTAATATTAAAGCATGGTAGTAAAATGGAAGTCTGTATTTTAAATATTACTGTGTGCCACCAGTCAGATCTGAAAAAGTATGCTATGTCTGCAGCCCTGATTAGACAAGTAATGCAGAATTTCAGTATTTGCAATGCAACAAATTAAGTGATCTTAATCTCTTTTAGATGTGAGGTGAGGGAAGACCACTGAGGCAGTGGGTCTCTGGAGACCCTGTCCTGAAAGGAGAGGCTCCAGAAGCAGGTCGGGTTCAGCTGGAAAGACAGATGACTTTGGTAACACCCATCAGCAGTCCTGGTATGGACAGGAGAGGGACAGAGGAAATGCAACTTCATGACTCGTCAGAGTGGTGTAGGAGAGTGAGAGGGAGTAGCACAGCTGAAACAGGGCAAATTCAGAGCATTCACAAGGAAGAAACTCTTTCCCCACAAAAACAGTCCAGAACTGGAGCCAGGGCCCAGGCAGGCTGTGCTGTCACCAGCCTTGGAAGTTATCAACCCCCAACTGAGCAACCTGGTCTAAGGTCAAACCTAGCTCTGCTTTGGGCAGGGTTAGGACTGGACATCTCTCTCTGTTGTCCAGCCCTGAGTTATTCTGTAAGCCTACAAACTACAGCAGTTGGAGCATCTCAGCAGCTGCTCGACCATCCTTAGCTAAAAGTGCCAGGGTATCCTGTCATGGTGCTCTGGAAGGGCAGATTTAGTGGAAGGGAACAACAGAAGGGCAAGCTGTGGTAACACAGGCGCTCTGGTGGGGTGGGAGCCCCTTTGTTCTCTGCAGGCGCGTTTGAGTGGGCATCTTACTGTTGTGTACAAACGCCTGACAGGGAGTACATCAGACAGAGCCAGGCTCTTCGAGTGGTACTCAGTGATGCTTTGCAATGACGGGAGCAACGCGCTCTGTACGAGCTGAAACACGAGAGAAAATACTCAAGCATAAGAAAACACATTTTCGCTGTGCGAGGGGTGATACTCTTAGGCAGGGTGCCCGGAGAGGAGGGGGCACCCCCCACTCTGGAGGGCACTCCAGCCTCAGCCACTCCGGCCCCGGGCCACCGTCCGGGGCCGACCCCTCTCGGCGACAGGAGTGGG
>VWYE01015469.1:85424-127874 GCA_013398995.1 Alaudala cheleensis
TCCCGCCCGCCCGGGACGCGCCTGGGCGCCGCTCCGGGGGCGGCGGGCCCCGGGCCGGGCGCGCCGTGACCGGGGCTCGTTCTGTCCTTGCAGCTCTACGGCTGGCCGGGGCCGCCTTGCTGTCGCCCGGGTCGTGCACCTTCGAGGAGAGCGCCTGCGGCTACCAGTGGGACTACGCTCATCTGCCCTGGACGCTGCACGGGGAAGGTGAGAGCGCTGCCGCTCCCGGGCGCGGCTCCCCCCGCGCTCACCTTGCCGCCCGGCGTGCCGCATCCCGGCGTGCCGCTGCTGCCGGCGGGGCCGCGCCGCTCGGTTTCCCCCGGGGAACAGCCGCCGTCGAGTTCCTCCCGTGTGGGTGACAATCCCCTGGCAAGCGGTGATGGGCAGGCCCCGCGGGGAGGTGTCTGCACTCCCCCGGCACAGGTATCTCCGCAGGTTTCTGCAGGATGCCTCAGAAATCTCCCTTCTTTGTCTTTCACTTTTGTTGGGAAAAGGTGTCTTTTATCAAATCCTCTTTTTAAAGAACCCGTCACATCTGTCACATTTCTATTCAGCTACATTATTTTTTTTCTAAATATATTTTGGGTTCTACTCCAAAAGTGAATGCATTTCCAGGGCAAGAGACAATCTTTGGCAAGAGTATCTTTACAACATATTCAGTTAGGACTTTTCTCCACTTTATAGTACCTCCAGTCAATCAGAAAAAATCGAGTCTTTCAGTAAATTGTATTAGGCTTTACAAGATTTAATGGTATTGAAAAGAGAACAAAGTCCAGTCACTGCACAGTTTCCATGCAATTTTAACTACTTCTTGGTAAGTTTTCAGTGTAGGCTCCAATTTTTGATGTAATCTGCATGAACAAAAGACTGAACAAAACCATACACAGCATGGTTGTAACTGGGTAATAAAACAATTTAATTTTAATTAGGTGTTCACCAAATTGTCTTTCATGAAGTGAAAGCTATGTTCACACAGCAAAAGGAACCATGTGTTTTTGAAGTTTTTAAGCCCAAAAACTAGTGCCAAGAATAATGAAGAGGTGAGAACAGATACAAAGAAATAGACACCCCCTCAGAACCCGTTAATCAGTGCTCCATTCAAAACTGACTGGTCCAGTTTTGTATTCCACTAGTCTCTCAGTTGAGAACAATTACTTCCCCCCCCGCCCCCCCCCGATCTGTACAGTTCTCGCCTATGCAAAATAAGTCAACCTCACTGCTACTTTTTACATTAGTCAGTAGGCTTTGAGAATGTACAAAACACCCTAGCTCAGAAAAGCCTATAAGGATGTCATAATAGAAGTACTTGCTTTTTCTCTTATTTATTTGATACAAATATCTTAGTTCATTTATTTATTTAAATATACATATATTTTCCTGCATTTTTGAAGGTATTAGTGGAAATTTAGTAACTATCTTTGCTGTCCCAGGTATGCCTCCTAACACCATGCCCTCTTTGTCTGTCTGTCTGCAAAGCAGCACTTACTTCCTCCTTGTGATTTGCAGGGAGCCAGATGGTAGTGGCATTGATTCAGCTCCAGGGGACTGTGAGTTGCTGGGAACAAAACCTGCAGAAATGGGTGTGTAGCATCTTGTGCACATCCACACTACAGTGCTTCCCGATTGGCTATAGGTTTGGATCAGCAGCAGCCTGCTTTTATTTTTGCACAGAACACAATTTCTTGTTACTGTAGTTTTATCTTTCTGTACAAACAAACATACCAGTGTTTGCGCAGCTTCTGTTATTGCACATCTCATTTTCAGAGATACATAACTGAACTGTCATACTCTGGGAGGATATGTGGTATACCAGCTCTCGTAATAGGAATAGTTCTGTCAGCATTTCCATTATAAACAGTTTTTCTGCAGTCTGTAATTTGATCATAGCAAGACATTCTGTGCGAACATTTGGCACACAAGGTATTATATTAGTCTCCTCAGAAATACATTCATAGAATCACAACTAAATCCAGCTGAAAATAATTCATTTAAATCCACACAGCAGGTGTGTAAAACTAGTATTCCTTAGATGTTCTTTCATTCTTTTGTCTTATAAAACCATGCCCCTTTTGGCAGCACTGTGTCCTGGTATTTGCTAGTCAGCCTGTGTACATGTGGTAATTTACTGGGGCAACAGAGGAACTTAGGGACGGGAGAGACAGCTTAGCTTTGAATTGTTCCACTTCTCCTTGCATTGCTTCAGAGTTGCTTTATTATTTTAAAATGTTATTTGTGGCATAGAATTACATTCAGGTCTTTCACAGGGATTATCTGACTTGCAGTGCAAGTTCTTGCATCTTATGTATCTCTCAATAGCGTAGTCTTGTGCCAAACTGTCAAGGTGATGTAAATATAACTAAAACTGTGCCCAGAAATTTCCACTCCATACTTGAAAGTATTTTGCCCAGTTGCCAAGGAAGCCAGGATCTTCTGATGGGCCAGGCACACAGAAAGGAGGTGTGAGAATAAATTTTGCTTTCGCAAAACTTTACAGCTACACAGTCCCACTTAAATGAATATGTTTCTAAGGTTCAGCTGCTGTTTTAAATGTTTCTGGGTTCTCTTAAGTGTTCTGGTAGTTGCAGCATACACATTCCATGCACAAGATTTTCTTTTTGTTTAATTTTAGAATTTTCATAATTGATTTTTTTTTTAGCTAAAGTTTTGCTAAACTGGCACTTAGGCCCCATTTTAATCAAATGCAAATGAAAAGAAAATGCTCAATGCTACAAAGCATAGCTGTTTCACTCCTAAGTCCTTTACTCAAGACTGGCAAATCAGGCCCTAGTGAAGTGGCTGTTTGTAGGAACAGCTACACAAGAAACAATTCAGGCATCTGTCCAGCTGATCTGTGCTCCCATAAAACCTCTGCTTTAGTGAAACCCTCTGTAAGCCTCAAGCTCTCTCACATGATTCTGAATTAAGGAATAGGACCTTCAAACATATCAAAGTGCTTTTTTTAAACTGTCAGCTTTCTCAAGCACTTGTTAGCTTGGTGTTTGCCTTTCAGAATTATAGTGATTTTAGCAGACAAAACATCATGCAAGGAAAAATGTAACATACAGAAAAAGCTGTGGATATAAATTTCTAGTGAGCCTTGTTATGGCTGGGAAGCACACCCAGCTGAGGTCATGGCCCAGGCTGGGTAAGCACAGCATTAGGCTTGATGCAGCATGTTCTCTAAGGAGCCAGGTCTGTTTTCAGTGTAGCATGGGAAATTCCATGCAACATGTTGTGCTTCATGTGTTTGTCAGACACCAACTACACTAGAAACATAGTAGTGTTGTTGCTCAGGAATAGATCATCACAATGTAATCCTGCTTCTGAAATGAGCAACAGATGAATTTGTGTGTTACCAGTGATAAGATCTGAAACTTTTATGTAAGCTTCTCCTACACATTAACAGAGAGGACAATGGTTCATTTTCATTTCAGTGTTGTAGGCATGCTCCCAGAAATGTTCTTGCATTCATAATGCCTCTGAACAGATAATTTAAGTTCAGAATATAAGACAAAGATTAAACTCCTGGATTCAACCAATGGATAGGAAATTTAGAAATCACATCTATATTCATCACTACTATAGTAGTTAGAGATAGTTGAGAAGTTTGAATACTGTGTTGGTTTTACCAACACCTAAAGGTGTACAGAGCATGAGTTCATGTCCAGTTATTTTGGGGCATAAAACTTTGCAGATGCATAGTGGCTGATTTCCACAAGAATTCACTTCTTTGCCAGAAGCATATGTGTGGGCAAGGGAAATACCAGTTAATTTAATACGTTCTGTCAAACTGTGTAGGGTAAGATTAATCAAATAATCTTAAGGTTTTCTTTAACCAAATTGCACAATTATTTTAGAGGACAGACATGCTTTGCAAATGCAAAATGGTCTTCGAAACAAAGGAAGGTGCTGTGTGTAATAGGCAGTAATCCATAGTAGAGTAATAAATAAAACCATGCAGACCCACTTACAACATCAGTAGGAAACACAGCCTTGGTCAGTTGTAACCATTCTAAAGTGTTAGGTCTGGGCATTCTTTGTATTCCTCTTAGCCATGTATTCCTCTTAGAGGAATACAAGAGCTGGCCATAACCTGATGGTAAGAACATCCTGCTCACAACATTATTACAGACAAATTTTATTAGACACAATAACTATGACATGTCTTTTCTGTGACTCTGGGCAATGTTTACATTTTTGCTCAGAATATCTGCACAGCACTTTGTGTGAACTGTGGGTGTGTTTTGTTTTCCATTGCCCTTCACTCTAACAGAGACCAGTTTAACAGTGCTAAAAATAATGTGCATTTTGGCTGTCAGTTTAAATCTGCTCTAATGGAGTTCACTATGCTGCATCTGCTTGCCTGGATTTAAGCACTAGATAAGAAACTTGTGTATTACAACAGCAGCCTATAGGGAAGAGAGATTGTTTATGTTAGCAAGTGATCATTGTTTAATGTGCCCATGCATTGCCTAATGAGTTTTGTGGCACTGAAACACTAGAGGTATAACTGGTAGTTGATACAGCTGTATGTACCTCGCTCTCCTAGGATAATTGACAGCTTCAAATGCATATTATTTATGAGTGTTGCTTTCCTTCAAAAATTCTGGAAGTGTGTATTTCTTTGTATCTGATATCACCAAGGATACATTTTAATAGCACATATTTCAGGGGTTTTAATAACGTTTTCTCTTTCTGCAGTATCTTGAAGGAGAAGAGATTGATTTCACTCAGAAGAGTGATGTAATAGAATAAATTACATACATACATGGTCTTATTTTCTTACTCTTAAAGCATATGCCTATTTTTCCTGCCTTATTCCAAGACTCTGTTCCTGTGATACTCCAGATGGGCATCCATCAGGTAACAATTTATGGAAAGCTGGTGAGCAAGCAACATCACAAACAACAGTTTCAGGAGACTGAAGTTTTTCTTTTGGAACATATTTATCACATAGCTACACTTAAAAACATACGGAAAATAGTTTCCAGAGACAGGACAGCTATTGCAGGCCATCAGATAAGTCAGGCGTGAGAGCAGCAGCATAAGGAATCTCAAATCTAAACATTGCCTGCATACCATACAAGCTATACCAATAGCTTGTATTTACAGCTGTGCCTTATGACTTAAAGTTGACCTCTTTTGATCTGAGCTCTCTGATCTTTAATGTCACCTCATGTGGTTGTAATATGCAGAGTAATGAAGCAGGTGATAATTGGCAATCCTAGATTTTGTGGCACAGCAAACACAGTTCATATCTGATGTGTGCTCTGTCATGTTGAATTACAAACCTACTGGCGAATAAATTGGCACATTTGAAGTCTTAGCTTTCTTTCCATCTTTCTACAGTACTTTACTGTACAGTGGAAAGTATAATTTGAAAATGAAAAAAATGTTGTACCGTTGTTGGCTTTGTACAATTCTTGAGAGGAGACGAGTGGTCTCACGCGTTTGTTGTGAGATCACTGTGTACTTGGGAGTCAAGGAGACTTGCACCAGCTTGTACCTAACTGCAGCAGAACCAGGCTGGCATACCCCAGTGTTTGTTTGCTGCCAAGTTCTCAGCTGATAAATTCACCCTGCCACAGGAGCTTATTGGTCTGGGATTTCCAAACCTGTAGGCAAGGCATCTCTGCACGGAGTGTTGTTTGATGGAGGGTAGAAGCCCTTTGCTTGGCACGTGGTCTGTTTTGCCTTGACCTGGTAATTAAAATGTTGGTGTTCCTGGCCAAAGTAATAGAATTTGGAGTGACAGCTGTCCTTCCTGAGGAGGGGGAAAAGAAAGGCTGACTCATGTACTTCTTTTATAATCTTATATTCTTGGTTTCCTTTACTTCTGGTACCATTTCTCCTGCACACTCAACTATGCCTACTCAGCCACCACTCTTGTGTTAGCAACTAATTTCTTTGTACTATTTTCATATTCAGGCTGTCACTGGCAGCTTAACAGTAGTACTCTGTGTGAGGAGCACTCCATCTTGCTCCAGCCTATCCCTTGTTTTGCTGATGCCAGTACGAAATCTTACATTTTGCTTGCCCAGGTGTAACTTCCATCCTAGGCTTCTGGGTAATAGCATTTCTATTGACCTATGCCCACATTACAGTTATGAGCATATTTTTTCCCCATCTTCAGAGGCAGGTCCTGTGCAAAAAAAAAAAAAAAAAAACAGCCAAGAGCACTTTATGTCCATCAAGAGCTTCAGCAGCAGTTGCCTATGCATGATGACACTTGTGATAAGTCTGGCCTTTCCATTTGTAGCAGGGGAACAAACAAAGCCTAAATTGTTGTCAGTGAGTCACTGTATGAGAGATGAGTTTCAAAGCATTCCTCTTCTCCACAGAACAGTAACGTTCTCATAAGTGCATTTTCACATACAGCTGTTACAGAGTCAGTGCTTACAGAGTCAACAACTGCTGAAGTGTGTTTTACATAGAGCTATGGAATTTGGGCACAAGAGAGGGAGGATGATTCTTAGAAAATTCAAGTTGACTGAACATACCTTGTGCTTCTGAAAATAGGCTGGAGTTTGTTTTGCATTAAAAAACTTGAAAATAGATAATTTCCTACTTGAATTAAACAACAACATCAAACAAAACAAACAAAAAACCCCAAAAAACAACTGTAGGAGGGCAAAAGAGTATTTGGGAGTTGTGATGGAGGTGAAATCACCTCAGTCAAAAAAAAAATCACTTGCACGTAACCCCTGGCCTTGCAGATTTTGTTGAAGTTTGCTAAAATTCAAGTACAGACATGTAAGTCACTTGCTGAAAACTGCTAGAAATATTTTCAGCTTTCTGTGAAAGAGTGAAATATGAGAATGAAAGATGCAAATGAACTGAAGTTAAGTTTTTTTCAGGAATTTCAAGATGCAGCATGGCATGAGGTTTTTTTACCAGTAGAAGTGCTGTCAGGCAGTACTTTGTGGTTGTTACACCTATTACACTACATGTGTAATCATCTTGAAAAATGAAGAGGAAAGCCAGTCATTTGCCAGTTCATTTTTTGGAGGGAAGAAATTTTCACTATAAATTTTGGTCAAGATCCAACATGAATCAAGATCTGTAATGAGGAAAAGTAAGCTTGCACTTGTGCTGAAAGGATGATCACAGACACTCCGGAAGCATTTCTATTAGTAAAGAAGACTTGTTCATCTTGCACATGGTACAGACTGTTCAAAACCTTAATAGAATCAGCCTGAAAATGCCTTAATATTCTTATTATATAGGATGCTATTGAATAGAAATATTTGCAAGCCTATTGAAAAAGTAAGTACAAACCAGTTACAGCTAGTTGGTTTTGTTAGTGTTTTTTGGCATTGTCCTATTACATTACCTTCTGAGATGTTTTGTCCCCAGCCACTGTGTGCAAGAGCAGTACAAGCAAATTATATTACTTGACTGATTAAACATACCAAATAGGGCCAAATCTTCCATGGTTACATCTCAAGAAAATATGCTTTAAAAATTAGAGGTATTTTCCTTTAATGTTTGAGTTTTTACTGTCTTAACAATACTTTTTAGCAGTTATGCTACAGAAGGTCAGATAAAAGGCCACAGTCATCCATGTAATTTTATATAATGCTTTGATTGCTTAGAATGCTTTATATCATTTGAAGAATTTAACTGCTCCCATTAAAAAGAGTGTCTTTTTCCCCATCCTTCACTGTCTCCAGACAGCCAGAGATGAACATGTGATTATTGTAGTCCTTCTTCATCATAATCAAGCCAAAGATTCCTACAATTTAACGTAAAAATATAGTGGTCTTTGATTTGCAGAGTGTCTTCTACACTGTATGGCTGTTCCTTTCCTCCAACACATTTTCTTTTGCCAAATGTGGCTTAAGATCAGTACTTGAGACTACTCCACAGTATGAGTAATTGTGTTGTTGTGCTTTGAATGCAGTTTTAAATAGATACAGTCTCTGATAAAGTATGAGCTACATGTTACTAGCACTTTGCTCTGTTCTGAAAACCTTGTGAGTCTAGTATGAAAATAACCATGCATCATGGTAATTAGATCTCCATTTGAAACATTAGCAGAAGTCTTTTAGGAAACAGTCTTCACGGTTTTCAATTAGCAAACTGTTAAAATGTTTAAAGAGGCACTGTTGTGACGTGCCAAGTTTCTTTAAATTTCCTGGCCCACAAACTATATTTGATATTAAAAATACATAAAGAGCTGCAGAAATGGAAGGGCAGATTACAGCTGTTGTATACAAAACCATAGTGACATATGAAGCTATTGAAGGAAGTAATTCTCCATCTTTCAGATTCTCTTATTTTTTGGATGCTACATCACTAACAGTTGATGAGTACTGTGAGACTGTTGCCTTGTCTATCCCTCGTTGTTCTAAAAGATTGGAGCAGGCTTCTGCATGACAGTGGAGTCTAGGGAAATGCTAATGCATTTGTGGCAAGATGTTATTCTCTGTCTGGAGGGCAAGGAAGCCAGACAACCATGCCTGATCTGTGAATAAACAGATTTCTCTGTTTTCTAATAATAACATTGAAGATCATGTTCTAATGCACTAAATAAAATTTAGATTTACTCTGTAAACACTTCAGTAACATTCTAAGTGTTCCTCTTGCAGTAGAAATCCTCAGTTGATACATAGATGAAGAACCTTAATTATCCAATGTACTTACTAAATCATTTGTAGATCTGGCAATGAAAAAAATTACTCCTTCCATAGGCCTCTATCACATTTGCTAAACAGTGTTTATTCCAGCCTGGAACATACTTGCTTGCTTTTCACAAATTACCATGAGCATAACTTGAGAAGACCCTTGAAAAAGGCTGGAGTCAGCAGGTGAGATGAGTGCTTTCCCTGGGTTAGAGAACTGTGGAATGCAGCACTTTAACATCTCTCTGTTCATTCCAGGGTTAGATGATGGGGTTGGTGCCTGGCTGTAAGAATCCATCCAGCCTCACTGAGTTACAGGTACCTGCAAGGTAAAGTCACTTCTGACTTTAAATCTTTATGGATACTGCAAGACTTTTGAACACTGGATGGTCTTCTGGGAGAACATTCCATGTTTCTTATATTGTGGCCTAGTTAGAAACAGTTAGGCAGAAAAGGCCCTGGGGGCCTTGGTGGACACGAGCCAGCAATGTGCCCTTGTGGCAAGGGCAGCTGGTGCTGTCCTGGGCTGCATTAGGAATGTTGCCAGCAGCTCAAGAGTGACCCTTCTCCTCTGTTCAGCACTGCTGATGCCCTGTCTGGAGTTCTGCCCAGTTCTGGCTTTGTCCAGTTCTGGCCTTCCCAGTACAAGAGAGACATGGACAAACTGGAGAGAGCCCAATGAAGAATGGTGAAGATGATTAAGAGAGTGGAGCATCTCTCATATGAGAAAAGTCTGCAAGAACTGGGACTGTTCAGTCTGAATAAAAGGACTTGAGGGGGAGGTTTATATTATAAATAAATAGAAGGACCTGAAGGAAGGGTGCAAAGGGGACAGAGCCAGGCTCTTTTCAGTGGTACCCAGTGGCAGGACCAGAGGCAATGGGAACACACTGCAACACAGAATGTGTTCCCTCTGAACATTAGGAGGCACTTTTTTTCACTGTAAGGGTAGCTGGGAGGCTGTGGAGTCTCTATCCCTACAGATATTAAAAAGCTGTCTGGACATGGTCCTCAGCAATTGGAGCAGGAGGGTCAGAACACATGATTTCTAGAGGTGTCTTCCAACCTCAGTTATTCTGTGATTCTGTGGTATCTTCATAGTTTTGAGTAAAAGTTAAAAAAGCCCGACTGCAGTGGTCTTTCAGAGATATGTTCATGCACAGTAAAAGAACATAAGAATTTCTTGTTCCTTTTAAAGTTAAGAATTAAACAGAATAGTCACATGTTACGTGTGGATGCCTGATCCATTTATATGTATGTATATATGAAATCTCTGCCCCCTCATGCAAGAGAAGAAATTAGTTAGTTGTAGATCCTGTTAGATGAGTGATCTCTTAGTTGTAAGCAGGATATGGGGAACTTGCTACTTACTGGTATCTTTGAAGCTTGATTATCATGTAGCTAATGTTTCTAATGCTTATGGCTGCAGAAGCATTAGAAGCAGATAGGTTAAAGAGTAGAGCACTCTGATGCATTTTGTGACAGGATCTGTTTATAATTTCCTACTTATTTAGTAATTTCCTTTTGAAAGCTTGTCTTTGACCTGTTTGGTTTTAGACATGGTTGTTATCCTGAGGAAGTTTTAGCAAAATAGTTGTGCTCCATCTAATCACTCTTGGCAGATCATTCTGCACATGAACCTCCTTGACTGAGACCACAGTTTTGCAGCTGTTTGGCCAAAGTGAATTGAGTTCATTTTGGGCCATATGAGAGAGTTGATGGCAATTGGCATCACTGTATACTGAAGCCAAGGAGGGAAGCAGATGAATGAATGGATACTGACTCTGAGTTGCTCTCAGCTCATCAGACTAGGTTCAGGCAAATGATGAAACAGATGCAGGTGTCTGTGCTCTCTCCCTTGCATCTGTTTGGGAAATAGAGTCCTTAATTTTCCCAAGCCATGTATCCTCAAGCTGACCTGCATTTATTGCTGTTGTCTTCTTCTAGCAAATCCCTTCTTCTCTCCTTCCCCTGAGTGCCAGATGCCTGGAGTATTCCCTGCCTTAGACATGTAAACACCTGTGGCAAAAAATGACAATCATTTGCAAACTCTAGAAAGGAGCTGGAATCAGCATACCAGGTACCTGGTGACACATTTCTTCATGCTTCACAATCTTCCTGAGATATTTTTTATCCCAGGAGAATCACATTTGTGTAGCCAAGGGTCAGGTGATAGTCAATTTTGTCGTGTATGATTACAGTAGAACAACAGTGAGAATCTGTAGCAAAACCAGAGTAATGCCATTGTTGTTATATTTTGCCTCTACTCTATAGTAAATAATTTTCCATTATAGAGCCTGACAGTTTGGTGTCATCCTTAACTCTTCAGTTCAGAATGTGTTCTCAATACAGACTGCAAGAAAATGAGGAAGTTTTAGTACTGCTCTGGCTTTAAGCTACAGCTTAGTTTACTCCCCTAGCTGTGAACAAATTTGGCTATGGTTTTCCATAGTGTAAACTACTTTTTGAATGTGTAAATTCCTGAGTTCTAAGGAAAGTAAAGCCTGACTTGAGTACCCAGTGCAAACTGCAAGTGCATCTATCCTGGTACCTGAATATTAAAAGTGTAACAAATATAGCAGCAATAACTTTTTTTAAGAAAACTGGACATACTAGATCTTTTCTTCCCTTAGAGGCAGGCCTGAGAGACATGATAATCTCATGCACAAGCAATGAAAAAATCTGACACTATACAGAATAGAGTGTGTTTTCTAGTCTGTATCAATATACAGGTTTGCTTAAAGCTTGCATCTACAGCTTAATATTGAGCTTCACAGTGCTTACTGTCAGATATTGACATCTTCATAGACAGCCTTGAAAACTTACATGTAGCTATAGAATGCTTCATTTTAAGATGTTGTTTATAGCATTTCAAGTAGGGTGACCTTTAACATTTTAAATATGCATCATATAGCTAGACAGTGCTAATCTAAGCTATGCTTTGTAGAAGCTTAGCTGAAGTTCACTAATAAGCAGGAGGAATTCAAATGAATGAATCTTTACTAGTTCCTATACAGTCATTGCTTTGCATTTGAATTCTTACAAGACCTTTCGCAGACAGATTTCTTTCCTGGCCAAGGATATTCTTGTGTGCTTGAGTGGAAACATGAGAGGCTTTATACCAATACCAGATTGTTCTCTAAATATAGCCACTTCTAGTGGTTTTTTTAAACTGAGTGTCAAACTGGAGAGTTATTAGGGCAGTAACTGTAGTTTGTTTGAAAAAGAAGAGAGAACGTTGCACAGTGAAATTGTCTTATATGGAAATAAGATGAGTGGTATGTGTAGTTTGGACTACCACATGTAGGTAAAAAACAGAGAGCTGTAATCAGTGTTTGTTTTTATATAAATCTGGAGTGAATATAAAGTGAATATAAATTCACAGCTGAGGGATGTTGAAGCCAAAAATAGGATTACATGATCAATCATCCCTTACTAACATAGGAATGAGAATCATTTTCTGTGCTGGGTCAACTAGATATTTTTCTGTCAGTTAAGAAGTTCTTTTTCCATGGTTGTTTAGATTTTGTGCTTTTTTTTTTTTTTTTTTTTTTTCTTAGTTATGCATCTAGAAGGAAGTGTCATTGCTATGCCTATGGTTTACCTGCAGGTTAGTCCACTATGAGAGAGAGAAAGTTGGAGCCCAGAGCAGTAAGAAGCCTCAACAGAAGTCCACAGCCTGAAAATACCTAAACAATTATGTGAAAAGACAAAAAAAACCTACTTTATCTTTGAAACTTGCTGGAAAATGGAATTGTTGCCTGCTGAACATCTGCTCTAGCTGAATCATCCTCATTAGATCTTTTCTAATTCAGTGGTTGTACCATCTGATTTTGTGCAGTGTGTGTTTGGGCTGTTTTGTAGTGCAGGGTGTCCCCTGGCAGGGAAGGGTGGCAGATGGATGGGCCTTCACAGGAACATTTTGCTCTAGCCTGATGGAAGAGGGCAGCCTGTAAGGTCTTTTGGGAGAGATATTTGCAGGCTTTACCTGGCCAGGGGGGCCTCTGCATTTAAGCGCAAGTCACTCAGGAGGTTGCATGCTGTGCCCAGGGAATCTGCTGCAGGGCTGCCATTAATGTTGGTCACTCTTGTCCCCTGAAGGTGACAGGAAACAGCCCTGCAAAGGCATGTATGAGAGTTCAGGAGTGGTAGATAGTCCAAAGCCATGAATGCATTAGATAGGTAGACCAGAGTAAATCTGTTGAAAAGAGTGCTGAAGGAGTCCAGATCAAAGAGGAATTGATATGCAGCATGGAATTTCAAAATTTAACCAGGAGTCATGGCTCTACTTTTCAATCACTTTATCTCTTCCAACTTTTTATAGCAGTATATTGCCAAACAATGATTTTTTTTTCCCCAGAAAGCTGAGAGAATGATAAAAATTGTGAAATAGCAAGACCTCTGTCAGTCCTCTATCAACCACTTCTGCTGCCCATCATCTCTAGCTAATACCAAAAGTCTTATGTCAGCAACAGTCTGCAAACATCCACAACAAAAGGGACATAAGTTGTGAGGGAGAATGGAACAGTGCTGTGACAACTCCAGTGAGCATCAGAAATGAGCATGAGATGGGTTGTTCAGTTCCAAACTTTTATTCTTCATTAAATTATTCCCTGGTCAGATGAAACTCAAACTGATTTTGTAGGTGATACTCCGAATAATTGATTTTGCTCTTTTCTCCAGTTATGACATATTTAAAATTTTCAACTAAAGCAATTAATTAAATTAATGGCTTTTAAAACACCAACTGTAATGAACTACTCTGTACTTACTGCTTTATTCTCCTATCTCACCAGCTTATTGCACAATTGCACAATGTTTAATAATAATAATGTGGAGATAAGCATAACACAGAACAGTGCAGGCATAGAACTGAGGCCTAGAAGTGGGTATGGACTGCAGGGGGAAATCAAGACCACCAAAAACTACTGAAGCCCTCTGAAGTATTTCCAGAAAGGTCTAAAAGAATGTACTCTGTGTGGTGACTGATTTGCATAGAAGGCAAGAAACTTATCTCCAGGGCAGGGATAACTTACCTGTAGAAAGGTAACTCCACAGAGCCCAGGTGCTTGGGCACTTCCAGGACACCCCAGCTGGTTCAATACTAGAGGCAGGACTGGTGACATCTTTTTCATTCTTCCTTTCTCTCTCTCTCCCTCTTGAATTAATATCTCTCTCCCTCTTCTCTTTTACCGTACCCCTTTGTCCAAAACTCACTGCTGTGTGTTTATATAGGAGGTCAGGGACAAACACACCCTCGTTTCCTTGCCAAGGGTGCAATTTACTAACAAAATTCGGTAAGCTTTTGCAGACCCTCTGACTTTTGTCATTCCTTTTGACCAGGAGCCTCTATGAATCTTACAGAATCTTTCAGAAATTTTTGTTATCTATTCGCATTATGTGTTTTATTGACCCCCGACATTATATTCCTTTTTTAATGGAAAAAGTAAAATATATATAACAAAGTTATTTGCAGCATTCTTGTGTCATTACATTTTCCTAAATTCAGAATGTGAAGATTTTTTGCCTTAGATGATTGTTTCATACTAGGTCATCTTCTATCAGCTTCTTGGTAGCTCTAGAGACCGAGATTTTGAAGACTGGTGAGCAAGCTCTTGTGCTTCTTTCCTTCCCCAGAGCACTGCAGCTATAGGAACACTGACTCAGTACTTTGAGCTATTTCAGTACCATGCAGTGAAAAGTTGTCTTTTTTTCTGAGTTCCCAATGGTTATAAATATTCTTCTTGTTTTCCGAGATAAAACTTGGCAAGCATCTACTCTTGTGGCCTGGTTTACCCTCAGCTTCTGAGGTGTGGAGGAGCAACAGCTCTGGGAGTTTCCCCCTCTGTGTGCTCTGGAAGTGGGTCTTTCTCCTGCTTCACAGCAGACAGAAAGGCTGGGGACCATGTCAGAAAGTTGCACTGATACCTCATTTCATGGCAAATGTCTCTTGTGTGTGTGTGTTCTGAAGCAGCTGTTGATGCTATTTGAGTCTGTAGCTTGGAGCAGAGGCTGGAAGACATTCCTACACCTTTTTACTCTTCAGAGTCCAGCAGCCTGTGTATGAAAGTTGAACCCAAAATAACTGTTGCCCAGCTCGTCTAATTGCTTGTTAACATTTAATAAGGAATTAATTGTCTCTGTATTCCCAGAGATATCCACTTCTTGGATGAGCACAACTGCAGATTTCTTCAGTAAACAATGAGCTTTCTCTGCAAGCAGCAGACGTTTCTGACTCCGCAGGGTAACAGGCAGAACTGGTGGGATCAGCTGCAGGGACAGACTTGAAAAATCTGTTTCTTGAATTGTTTCACTGGAGACAAAGCAGTGAGTCACTGCCAGTGACCAGCCAGACGTGCCAGCACTCCTGAGCAGCGTATGGGAGCGCTCGCATGCGCCCAGCGCGAGCTCCTGGCTCCCATTTCCCCTCAAGGGACGCATGTGTGCAGAAAATACTTCAACAGCAGAGAATTCGCTCTTCCTGGGGAAGTTGCAAACACAGGGAAAATGTGTTGGCATCAGCACTGAATGTGTTTGTTGATGCTGTATGAACTTTGGTAACGCCTTCAAGCATTCCAGCATTTGCCTTGTCTCAACTTCTGAGTTATACTTTGTGGCAAATATGGCACTAAAAGGCATTCTCAGAAAACAAGGACTAAGGAATGTTTTTAGAAAGACCACACAAAGTTTGGCAGATAGAGCGAAGTTATTTTTGCAGGGTTTATTTTCTGCATAGTTTGTTTTTATTCAGAATAAATGTGAGGCACATGTTGCTTAGCTAGGCTTGTGTGTTCATACAGTTGATAGCACAACCAGCACAGGCAGCCCTCCACACTGAAAAATGGCAGCAGGAACTGGGAGACAACAGGAGGGTATGCTTAACACACAACAGTGTGCTTATTCTACACTTCATTCATACCTGAGCATCCATCTGGGATCTCTCTCGGGTACTAACAGCCAGCTGGGAGAAGGTGAGGTCAGATCTGCTGGCACATTTTGGGGTTCTTTAACTGCATTGTGAGCAATACTCAAATGTAGGGTGCACTTTTCAAAGGGAACCACTCCTTTAGGGCAGTGTTAGGTGCCCAGTGCGATTTAGCACACTGAGTGTTGGTTCATTTAAATAGTGTAAACTTCATTGATGTCTGTTTGATCACCCTGGGATCACAGAATCACAGAATATGCTGAGTTGGAGGGGTCCCATCAGGGTCACTGAGTCCAACTCCTGGCCTTCCTCAGGACACCCCAAGAGTCACACCCAGTGCCTGAGATCATTGTCTAAACTCTTCTGGAACTCTGTCAGGCTGCTGCTGTGACCGCTTCCCTGGAGAGCCTGTTCCAGTGCTCAGCTCCCCTCTAGTTGAAGATCCTTTTGCTGATATCCAACCTAAACCTCTCCTGACTCAGCTCTGTGCTGTTTTCTTGAGTCGTCTCACTGGTCTCAAGAGTGCAGAGATCAGTGTCTGCCCTTCTGCTTTCCCTCCTGAGGATGTTGAAGAGCACTCCTCTCAGTCTCCTCCTTTCTAGGCTATTTAGGATATAAAATAACTAGAATAAGGCCTAATAGCCTTAGTGATCACTTAGGGGGAATAATAATAATAATAATAGTAATAATTAACTCAGTATAATCTAATGAGAGTCTATAAACTCAATTACTTTGGAAAGTTTTTACAAGCTTTTACATTGACTGTGAAACAGGAGTCAGTGAGGACATCTTGAAGAAAACAGTGTAATGAACTGGAAGGGCCAGATTGAAAGATTTTTTCAACAACTCATTTATATTTCAGGTTTTACTTCAGTCTTGATAAATGTGTCTTACAGCTCAAGTGGGGTATGCTGAATTGTTTTGTGAGCAATTGCCTGAGGATAATAGTGGATATTCACTGGAATGACATTGCAGAAAGTGCTAAAATTCACCAACATTCTCATGAGCTTTTCACTTCAAAAGTAATCTAGGGGGGGAAATGGAAATATTTGAGGCTTGTGTTATAAATAAAGTCTTAGTATCTGTGATGACAAGTGTCCCAGGGCAGCTGGGGAGCATTTGAAGGGGATGCCTGAAGGAATTCATTTGTTGACTGTTGATTGGCAAATGGAAGTAGAGAGCCCAGTGTGACAGGCGTGTGAAGACTGGACTGGGACAGACAGATGGCAGAGCCCTGTGCCTGATGACATCCTATGGCCTGAGGTGGATTCAGATGTGTTAGGTGGTTCACTGAGTTGGACAAAGAAGGATTTGATTAGCTATTTTAATTAAAATAAAACCTAGGGAAGCTAAAATATATCAAAACTCAGTTGCTTACAATCAGCAGTTACATATGCTGTAGAAAGCCAAATACTGCTTCCTAAATCTCCTAAATGACTAAACATTCATGCCATTGACTGACCTCATTCTGTTCCTTATATCAGAGTATGTGCAAGGAGTTGTTTTTTGCTTTTGATACTAAGTGATCCTCACTAATTTTGGATAGTTCAATTATTCTGCTTGGAGCAGAAGCTCCATGACTGTATCTTCTTCCACAGATTCTAGGGACTGCAACTACTCAGCGACAGGGGAGAGAATCCTAGGACATCAGCCCTCCACACAGAGGCCCAGAGCATCCTGCAAAATACTTTTTGAATTTTATAGATATTAAGACCATCAGTAAATTCACTACTGTGTGTGTGAGATGCTCTAGAGATTACAGTTACATATCTTGGTACTGTTTTGATAAGCCCTTCTCCAATTTTGGCAGATTTTGGCTCTGTTTGTACACCTCATACACACTCTCAGTTGCTACCAGCCCCTGCCAAGCAGGAACAATGTTCTGCAAGCCTAGAAGCATCCCTAATAAACTGAAGCCAATCTTTGAAATGGTTAATTGATGGATGCAATTGTGCAGAACTCAGGAAATGTTAGCCATGAGCCTGACTGTTGTTGATGTTCAGCATCAATAGATATGCTTCTTGACTGAAGGCTTTGTGATTGTGCATGTTGAATCTTCACCATTGCATGTGTCTGGTGCAGGACAAAGTTTGCTGGGGCAGAAGATGAGTCACTGCAGCTGCTTTCTTGCTTAGGATTGGTTACTCAAGGCTGGCTGTGGAGTGAATGGAGCAGGAGCTAAGGGTCTGCTCAAGAGCGGCCAGTGATAAATTCCTTACAAGACAGTGATCTCCAGCAGTTTTTGGAAACTGATAGTGTGGCTAGGCCAGTTCCCTCAGGTGACCTGTGACCACATTACTGCCAGCAGTCATCAGGATCTGATTAGCTCACCTGTAAGCTCCTTCTATAACCAGCTGTTTCAGCTCATGTATATAAATATGTGCCTCACCTCTCTGCAGCTCTGTTTGCATTTATGATGTGAGATCATTGATCAGCCCACCATAAGCCTGCCAGTTATCCCAACGTTTCTGGTGTAGAAAAGAATGTGAAAGCACTAAGCTTATGTGAAGTAGGAAACTGAACTCATGCGAGTTCAACTTCTGATGCCAGTGAAACCAAATATATATTTCAAGTTGTTTTTTTTTTTTCATCTGTGTAGGACCTGGGGCTAGCTGAGTATCAGAATAAATGTAATTTCTACAATGCAGGCAGATCTGTCATTTCCCTTGGAGAGATAAGGCTTGTGGACAAAGGTTATGTTTTAGCTGATCTGATGTAGCTGGAGAGATAGACAAGTATTCAGGCAGATGAGCTGTTTTCCAGGGTAATGCAGTAGGCCAAGTGATTTGGCAGATGCCCAGAGAGTAGATCCAGGCAGCAGAAAAATTTAGCTTTTATAATCTTGCACTTAGTGCATGCACATGGCTTGCAGATGCACTCCAGAAGGCCACCAGTTGAGGTTTTTTTATTTCCCCAAAGGGAAACCTGGTCCAGGACCTGCCATGCATGCTGTGATCCTACCCTGTCACACACCAAAGCCAAGTCATGATGGGCAGACTTCTGTTCCCTGCTCATGTCAATTCCAAAGCTTACTTGCCCTCCCCCTCCCAGGGCCACTGCTTCTTGTGACCAGAGTCTTCCTGCTTCCCTGACTAAGTCCAGGATTGCTTCAGAGCTTGTCTTAGATGGTGAGCACCATGGGCTTTTAGTTTAATTCCTTTGGAGTACACCGAGGACGTTACTCAACCAAGAAATCTTTACTTCTAATGTACAAAAGCCTGATCTTCCAGATGATGGAAATCCATCAGACATGCAGAAACCAAAACAAGGTTGATTGAGTTGGAGTATCTCTTTTTTCTCTTTTTTAAACTCTTACTCCCCATGGCTGTTCTTGTTACTCTGATCCAAGGAGAAGTGTGGCCCCATAAAGGCTCCCTTTTAAAACACAGCAGGAAGTGCCTTGTTTCATAGTCTGGCTCACCAGATTCCTTAGGGTGGCTCCCTATGGGGTGCTGGCCTACAGTTTGATGTTGATTGCAGGTTTGATAGTTGTTTTCTTCAAAGCTGTGCCACCGAAACTGTGTGGACTACAGTGGGCAGCTTTGCCTTGGCCAGGCTGAGATGTGCTCATATCACAGAGCACATTATGTGCACATAATACAGAGCAGAGCCCTGTATTTATTAACATATTAACAGAGATATGTTACCCAAATGCTCCACTACATCACACCATGTGCACCTGTGTAAGCAAATAAAAGGAGTGATGATCAAATAGACAACATAATGCAAAGGAGTGAAAATTTGTTTTTTTCTGCTGAAGGAGGGCTGCGCTCCGCCAGGGCAAGCAGCTGTGCTGGAAGAGATGTCACAGTGCATTCCCCAGTGTGCTTGATCCTGGTGGAAACGTGATTTAGCAACGACATAGAGCTAGAAAGAAATGAAAGAGATGAGACACATGAACAAATGGTGATTTCTACTGTATCTGCTTTTTATCTTTAATATTCTCTGTGCACTGGGGGCAATGGAAACTCATTTAGGATGTCAAAGAATAAAGAAAAATCTATTTTCAAATATTTCCCAGAAATTCACAGCACAGAATCTTGTGTCTCCAAAATTACCTATGTTCTGTTGACATGTACCAGCTAACAGAAGTCATGGAGATGTCTTTTGGAAATAGCTGTTTCAAGGAAAATCAGGTATACTCAACAAAAACTTGGCAGTATTTGTGTCAGCAGATGGGAAGTTGTTGAAATTATGTAATGAGTAGCATAAAAAAGAGAACTGAGTGGTGTGAACAGCAGATTACTGAGACTGATGGGTTGGCTGGAAAAACAGAAACAAAATTTGAAAGTGTATAAAAATTGTTGAGGTCATTGTGAAAGGAAAAAACCCACATGCTTGTGGCTCAGAACAAACAGGAGATCTGGTGCATGATGTAAGGACCTTGGGACTTGAAGGAGAACAAGGAGAGGAAGCATCCCCAGTGCAGTCTAAATCAGAAGCAGAAAACAGCAGCTCAGGCTGGACCTTTGCCAGACCTTCACAGACAAGCTGATGGATGGAGGCTGGAAGACTTTTCCAGGGTGGTAGTAGCTGAAAGCAATCACAGGGTGTTTCAGGGCTAATTGTATTAGTTTTGACAGGCTTGCTAACAGCTGTATTTCTGAACTTCCTGGGGGAGCAAAGGGCAGGGCAGGAGCTGGAGCTGGTAGTTAATTCATAAAGCCATCCTTTGCGAAAGGAGCCTTGGAAGATTTATGCCCCAGGACTGACAAACAGGAGTTCTCTGGCCTGGTCTGGTGAATGTGGCAAGAAAAAGATCAAGTCATTAACCTCAGTCCCTGTAGGGAGACTCAGTTTGTAAAGTAAGTTGAGCTGGAGAGAAAGCTGCTGGAGAAACTCCTGTTGTTAGGTTTGTTCATTTGGCCAGAGTAAGGTGGGTGACTACCTGGGTGAACTGCCTGTGTGTTCATCACAACTTTTCCAAAAAAATATTTTGTTTTTAATAAATACTACTCAGCTTTGTGAGACTTACTTGGAAACCCTGTTGACTCCCTGAAGAAGAAAACTAGCACAGGGGCAGATCTGGTGGGGTATTCAGGTACCCTCCCTGCCTGGAAGGGCAGCCAGCAGGGGCCAGGTGGTACCACAGGCTTTTTCTGCAAAAAGTGACAGCTTTGGGCTTGAAATTGCTGATGCCCCTGCAGACACAGAAGAGAAGGAAAAACCTTGACAATAGCAATGCATGTGAGTCATTGCAGACAATAAATGCAAAACACCCACCTCCTGCTTCTCCATCCCTCAGCTATTTTCACAGAGGTACTTTTAAGAAACCATGGAGGAGACAGATTTAAAGAACAGAACGTTTTTTCAGTGATGACAACACTGATTAGTCCCAGGGTATACCATGTAGGTCACCTAGGGTGAATCTAACACCTTACCAGAAATAGAATAAGCGGTGGTTTGATGGGAATGAAAAGACCAGTTGTACCCTGCAGCATCACGTAGCTTTAATCACGGCACCACCCTGAATGTTTTGGGACTGAGTCTCTACATTCATTAATGCGGGCCAGGCTTTTCCACTCAGCCCTGCATCTGTTGTGAGTGCATCCATCTGTCCAGGGAAGAAACTGCTGCTGCAAGCCTCCCAAGGGCCAAGGGGAAGGGATTAAAAACCAGCTCTGGCAAAAGCAGATCACTGCTTATCTTGTTTTAACACAATTTAATAAGTGGATACTCTGAAATGAGTTACCTACCCTTATAGTTTTAATCAGTCCCTTTCCACCAATGAAGAGAAATAAATACAAGTAGGTATACGTGAAGAAAATGACAAAATGAAATAGCAACAGGCAAAAAAATAACAGTAAAAGTAATGAGTTACGAAGGTGCTGAAATCTCACTGGTTCCTGGGGAACAAGAGGAAACTCAAAATGGGGGAGTGACCCTCCCCCAAGACGGTGCCCTCCTCAGGCAACTGCACTTTGTCACTCTGGCTTTATTGTTAATACTTCCATCTAACTTTGATATAAGAAGATATAAGATATAAGAAGATATAAGAAGACTTCGTAGATCTCAGAAATGTACTGCTTTTCTACCATTTTTTGTTTGTTTGTTTGTGGTTTTGGTTGTTTATTTTGTTTGTTTGATTTTTTGGCAATAAAATAAGTCCCAAAAGTAAAGCTAAGACCCAAACCCAAAATTCTGAGATTCCATAGAAGACAGCAATAGATGAACTTCTGTCCGAAGGAACCCTGGTAGTATTCTTTCCTGTTTCTGTATGGGAAATACAGAAAAAGTCAAAACAGGACTCACAAGTGTTGGGCATTTCTTGCCATTTTACTGTATAAATGAGTACTTAATCAATGTAAATTCTCAAATTTTTCCTGCTTCATATTTCCTTATTATTATTTCTCTTGGAGCTTGCTGCTTATATTCAGTTTCTCTTGTAAAGCTGTACTGAGGCTGAACTAAGTGAACAGCTGTGTCAGACATAAAAACTCTACAAAGTGCCAGAACAAGTCTGTGGTTACCCTTCCAAATTTTTACAGAGGAAATATATAATTGAAAAGCTAACTGGTAATTTTATTTATCCCAGTGGTTGTTTGGGGTTTTTTTTCCACATTTTTCTCAATGCAATTTGTTTTAGTTTATTAGCCAGCATCTGGCTTTTTTTGTCTTTTTGTCTTTTTTGTGCTATTTACAGAAAAAGCAATCAATGTAGTTGCTGTGCTCTTTTTTGAAAAAGCACTATTTCTGATCTCAGCAGCCCTTATTCTCTAGCCATCAATATAACTACTGCTGATTGATCCACTGAAGCCCACCTTTATCTATATATTTTTGGAAAACTGGGGTGAATGACTCATGGAGTTAATGCATCACCAACTATAATTGAGAGAGGCTCTGTACAGAACTGCTTATTAGAGCAGCAAGATGACAGACATTGATACAGGAGGATTTTAAAGATCTCAGTGCATGGTTGCACTGAGGAGGGATAAGCTTGAAAGACAGGGTCCTAATTTTCCCTGGGTTCAACGTTTTGCTTGGACATGGAGGAATGTGAAATGAACACATGCTTGGTCCTGTAAAGTTTGATTCAGCTGTCAAGCAGAAGTCAAGTTACATGGTAAGTAAAACATCATCATAGAAATGTGAGTAAAAAGTGCATTACTCACTAGCCTGAGTCATGAGATCATGAGTGGTGAGGGAAGCATATCTGAGTCTCCTTTCTCCTATCTCTTGACCTGGCTGTAGGTGCTTGCCTTCACCAGGCATCTGCTGGCTGTCAGTAGTCAAAGGTAGTCAGCAGTCCCTGGCTTTTGTCATGTCTGCAGAAGCTTGTCTTTGCTCAGGGGCTATCAGGACTCATTGACAGAGCTTTAAACTAGATGTGTCAGGGAAGGGCACAATGTCAGGCTTGCCCTTGACAAGCTGTGGGATGACATACCAAGGTAAAAGGGACAAGGTGCAGGTGAGGGCCCTCAGCCAGTGGACCTGAGAGGTGATGGCCACACTGGAGCACATCTGATGTGTCGTGGAGACAAGCCAGGGGCTCCTGAGGTAACAGAAGCCAAGAAACACCAGTGAAATATCTCAGTGAAATTAGAGGGTATTCCTCCAAGAAGGCAGCATGAGGTGACAGCTCAGGTGAAGTATCTTTGTACCAGCACACGCCTTGTGGGCAACAAACAGGAGGAAGAGAAAGCCACGGTGCTGTTGGGAAGTAATAAGCTCATTGCTATTAGTGAAACTAGGCGGGACAAATTCCATGACTGGATTGCACCTCTGGATGGCTACAGGTTGTTCAGGAAAAGTAAGGGTGGAGGGGTTGCCCTCTATATCAGGAAGTGGATTGAATGTGAAGTTCTGTCTCTGAAGAACAGGCATGATCAGGTTGAAAGCCTGTGATTAAGAATCAGACCCCGAGACAACAAAGAGAACCTCATGGCTGCCCAGCCAAGGGGAGCCTGCTGACAGAGCCTTCTTGCTCCAGCTGCAGGAAGTATTGTGCTTGCAGGCTCTTGTCCTGCCAGTGGCCTTCAGTGCTGGGCAAGTAACACAGTGAGCTGTGGGCAGTCCAGGAGACTCCAGTAGTGCATGGAGAGTAACTTCTGAAGCCCTGTTGTAGATAGCCCTGCCAGAGGGGATGTGATCCCTTGGGCCCACTGGACCTGTGGTTGCCAACAGAAGTTAATTTGGGCTGACCAGATTGGAGGCAGCCTGGGCTGTAATGATCATGCATTGGTGGAGTTTGCAGTCCTGAGGTCAGGCAAAAAGTCAGAATAATGACTTTTAGGAAAGCAAAATTCCAGGTCATCAAGGATGTAGTCAATAGGATCTTCTGGGAAACTGCTCTGAGGGACAAGGGAGCAAAAGAAGTCTGGTGAATCTTTGAGGATGCTGTCTGTAAAGCACAGAACTAGCAGAAGGAGGAAAAGTTCAGGCAAGGAAGGCAAAAGACTGGCATGGGTTAGTTAGGACCAACTGCTGGCCAAACTAAAGGGCAAGAAGGAAATCCACAGTCAGTGAAAGCAAGGACAGGTATCCAGGGAAGATTATAGAGTCACAGTCCAGCTTAGTAGGAATGGGGTGAGGAAGGCAAAGGCAAAGCTGGAGCTGAACTTCACAAAAGTCAAAAAGAACAAAACAAAAAGCTTCTATGGGTGTGTCAGCCAGAAAAGGAAGGTCAAAGAAAGCATTTACCCCCTTGATAAGCAAGGCTGGCAAACTGGTAACTAGGATGAGGAGGAGGCTGAGGTGCTCAAAATTTTTTTGCCTCAACCCTCACTGTCAGCCTCTCTTCCCCACACCTCTCAAGTGAATGGACTCTAAAATGTGGCTGGGGGAGCCAAGTCCCTCAGAAAGAATCAGGTTTGTGACCACCTGAGGATCCTGAGCACACAGAAGTCCATGAGACCTAATGAGATGCATCCCAGAGTGCTGTAGGAATTGACTATATAGTTGTCAGGCCACTTTCTATGATACTCAAGAAGTCATGTCAGTCAGAAAATGAAAAAGAAAGTTCAGCTTTCCTGTATTTCTTACACTACTAAAGGCTGTATCTACTCCCTGAAGAAATAATTGCTGGAAATTGCATGCTGGTGTTTCTGTGTCACCAGGCTTTTCCTAGAGTTTTATGACTACTCTCATCTGCCTTCCTATGATTTTGAAGAGTGGCCCTCTCTTGAATACTCCTGAATGACTGCTGTAAATTAACTGAATTGCAGGGGTATTGTGGCATGCTGCAAAATGAAGCTGTATGTTACATTTTTGAGAGGCTACACTATTTTGCATTCATCAAATTCTCCACAGACTGGAAAATAACCTCCTATTACTCCCACAAACAAGTGTGGAAAGTTGTCTGCTTCTTCACTCTAAGGAACACCCCCTTCGCCTTGCTTTGCTCTCACAATCGCTTCTTGTCAGTCCTTGAGGTCTGCATTGTCAGACCTTCCTCTCTGCATCAATGGCAAGTCCTTGCTGTCACTGAAGCACAGTTTAGGGTAAAGGCCACTTAGTCAATGCCACCATTCATTTGGTAGAAATTTGGTGTTCTCTGTGCTTGGTACTGCCAAGTGCCACGCTCCCTGGTCCTGAGCAGCAAAGCATTGAAACTCACACATAAAGCTCTCTATCAGTGCTCACATTGATTTCAGTGAAGCCAACTACACATTTAGGTTTTCAAAAGGAGCTGCAATTATTAGGTTGGGAGGGTGAGCACTCTGTTTCTGGAGAGTTAATGAATATGTAAAATCAATCTTTTTAGAAAAAGCAACCAACCGCCAACCCCAGTTAAAAAGGGAGTTAATGATCTTTGCTCCTGTACCTGTGGTGAATCAGACAAAGGAGGAGCAAGTGCACAAAACACAGACAGCAGAGTCAAATTTACAGTGACATAATCATCCCAATTGGAAATTATAAGAGGTTTTCTTTTAAACCACTATTTTTGTAGAAGAAAACTTAGTCTACATATAATTAAGTTTTAAAACCTGGCAGCCATTTAAGCCTCATAGCTGGTAATTTGAGGTCTTCATGTGAATGTTTTTTCCTATGTCAATGCTAATTTATTCCTGAAAAAAAAAAAAAAACAAGAGAAAAGAAAGATGATTACTATTATAAGAAAAATCTGTTTTCTGTGGGGTTTCTCTTGAAGTACAGAAAAAAACAGGGCTGAAATCTAAACTGAAATTGCCAGGCATGGATTCTGAATTGTAGGTTTCTTTGTAAGTTAGATGATCCAAATTCAGGCTAGCCTAAAAACATAGATTCTTCATCTGAATAAGATATTACCAATTACATCAATTAAAACCAAATGTGCAAGAAGCATTTGACTTCTGATAGAGTCTTGGTGATTTCCCTCTGTCTTCCTGTGAAAAAACATGCCTTGGGCGGGCATATGCCAACAAAGAAAAGCTGTTTATGCTAACTTGTGTGAACTAACTGGATAAATGCATGAAAGTGAGTGCTATGCACTCCCATGTTATGTAGCAGCAGATAAAGTATTTGGCACACACATTAGGTGCCTATTTTTAAATATTTATTCCTGTGTTTATTTTTCTTTCAAATAGTGCTGCAGTAGCAAGTTACTCGTACTTAACCAGTGATTTTGTATCTTTCCCCAGTAGACTAAAACCAGACATTAGATATAAAGAGAAATTATGATAAGAGGCAAAAAATTTCCATTCCCTAAAAAGGGAAAGAGAATGCAGCTTTTCTGTATTTGCACAGCCCCTTACACTGCTTAGGGCTGCAACCATCTCCTAGTAATCATTTATCTTACATCAGTTAAACAAAATGTGCAGTACAAATGGATTGCTGGGCACTGTGTCTGCAGGTGAGAAAGGGAGCAGATGCAGGGGGATGCTGTAACATGCAGTTCCCAAAGAATCAGGTGTTGTCAGAGTGACTGTCTGCTTCTGGCATCTTCCCCCAGTAAGGTCCCAGGGGGTCTGTAGGAGAGGACTTTGGGAACTTCATAAAGCAGATCTATACCTGCACTTTGCCTTGTGGCAAATCATCTCCACGCAGATGATTTTTTTCCATTGGAGAGAATACTTTTGAAAAGGCAATAAGAGAGCTTCTGGGAAGCAAACCCTGGGTGTCTTGGTAGAGTGGGAGGGTTCAGGCAGGATGTGGGAGGGGATTTTTGTGCCTCAAAGGCAAGGAATGTATTTAACATCAGTGTAACTGCTGACACCTCTGAGTTATCCAAGTATTTAGACGTGCATGGAAACTGACGAGCTCTGTGGTCAAGTGAGATGAGAATAAAGAGGTTTATGCTTTGGAAAGTGTGATGTGCTGCTGGGTAAAGGGCTAATTTGACACAGGCCCTGATAGCACTTTTAACTCACACTTGCAGCTCGGATGATGAGAATTAGTATCAGAAAGTGGGATTTGTCCAATATACATTGACACTAGGTTAGAGGGATCACTTTCCTGATAGTCTGTGGGATAATGTTTCAGATATAGGTGTCCTAGTTTGTCTTACTGCTTTGTTTTGGGTTTTTTGGGTTTTTAAGATTTATTTTTATTTTTTAGTTTTCATTTTTTGCACCACTGGTTTCTGGCATTGCATTTCAGGTTTCTGTGACTCCTGTAGTCCATTTTACTGTTCTAATGTTGGTTTTGAGGTCTTAGTAGAGCCCCTAGGACCATCCTTATGCTTCCCTGTAATTTATTTACTGTTGCCTCATTTTTCTACACATTGTTTCTTTTGCACGCTTTTGCCTCCTCATGCACTTTTTGCTTATCATTGCACCCTTTCATTTTTATACAGCAGGCTGTTTTAGACCTTGCCCCAGAGGGTAATTCTAAAATAATCTTGGACTGCTGCTATGCTAAAATGTTGCTTTACATTTCACAATGTTTTGAATCAGCAGACTTGAACATATTAATTTCAATACTTAGAAGTGTGTTTCTAGCTTTATTCTTTGAAACCAGAAGTTTCAAAGAAATTTGAAATCAGAAGTTTCCACGGCTTTGGGAGTTTTTATCTGCAATGCCTCATTTTATGTATTTTATTTTAAACCTACATGAAAATTAAGAGTTTTGATCTATGAAGCAACTAAGTATTACTGCAAAATATTTCTGTGTGTGCAAATTATCTTGTCAATCAAATTGTCTGTCTACAGCTATCAGTTCCAAAGGATACTACTTGGTAATCTGCTTTACACTGATAAGATCTCTTGTCTCAAAATTTCCAGTAATTTAAAAATTGTGTTTAAAAATGGTGGGAGAACATGAAGTCACATTTGTGTGAGTACAAAGGATATCAAAAGGTTAAGTGACTTACCAGATGAGTGGTGGTCGCAGCCTCCTGACCTAGTCCCAGAACTACCATTCCTTCCTAAATAAGTGCTTTTTTCCAGGGATGCAACAATAAAGCCTCTGACATTTATTATTCTGGTGTGTGTTTTTTCCCAGGACATTACATTTCTGTGGACACATCTTATGAGGGTGAGAAAGCAGTGCTGTCCAGCCCTGATCTGTACTCTGAGGAATGGAGCTGTGTCAGACTGATCTACCAGATAGCAACAACTTCAGTCACCTCATCTGATCCTGCTAGGCTCAACCTGTACCTGAGGCAGGAAGGAGAAAGTTTTGATCGTTTGCTGTGGTCAGCCAAGGAGCCATCAGACAGCTGGCTCATAGCTAGCTTAGACCTAATGAACAGCACAAAGAAGTACAAGGTAAGCCCAGCTTTAGAAGGTGCCGCAAGCTTTCTGGTGCATGTGTTGGGCTGCACAAACTTCTTTTTTCAGTATATGTTGAGCTCTATTCCTGGTGTTCATTTCTGAGGCTGGCAGCAAGAGTCAGCTCTGTCCCTAACACCACTGAGCAGAGCTGGCGCGAGGCAGTGCTCTGACCAGCAACTGCGTGCAGCAGCTCAGGGGGGACATGGCCAGCTGAGCCCTGCTGTGAGGATGCTTCAGCTCCTGGCATCCCTGCAGAGCTGCTGGTGCCACGTGGCAGACAGAGGAACTCCCAGGTTCTGGGAGTGCAGCTGTGCTCACTGATTCCTGCCCTCTGTGCCTTTCTGGAAGGAGTCAAATGCTGACAGTAGAGTATTTCTATCCAGAAACCATCCTGTTGCATCACTCTCAATAACATCTTGTGTAACCACAGCTGAGGAATATGGAATTCCATACTCTTAAATGAAGTGTGGGAATTTTTTGCCTTGTCTTGTTGTCCTTCTGCATGTTTTCTGTGGTTGAAGAAGAGATCTGGCTCCATCTTTAATGCATATTGCCAAGCTCTTCCAGCAAAAGCACACCTGACTGTAAGGACGATGGTTCCCCAAGAAACATTTAATTTGTTCTCCTGTTTATCCTGTTCAAATATTCAAAGTACTAATGAAATTCTAAAATTGACAGTTTGGTTTATATTGTGCAGCTTGTACTGGAGGGTGAAATGGGACAAGATAAATCCACCAGTATAGCAATTTTTGAAATCAAAATAACTTCTGGATATTGTATTGGTAAGTACTCTCTGCTCAGCCCTCCTATTCTCTGCATAGAAAAGAATGCCTTGTTGGCAGTTTTGAAACTGGTAGGAAGGTCTGGGTTTTAAAAAAAAGACAGTGGCTTTTTCCTAATTGAAAAGTGCACTGCCATATTCACTACAGATAATTTTTAAGCTAAGAGTGCACAAATTAGTAAGTGAGGTTTTTTCACCTATCTCTGTGATTAAAATAAATAAATAAATAAACATATTATATACAACAATATAATTCCAAATCTATTTATTGTTCAAGCAGGAACAACTGTTATATCTTTTAAAAACCTTGCATTGCTTCAAATATTAGACATAACAGCTGCAAGATTATTTCTGCTCTCTGCCTGCTCATGGCTTCCTTACAGTGTCATCTTGAGGCTGCAAACTAAAAACTCTGCTGATGTATATATATTTACACTTAGTGCCATTTCCTCATGACAGTTGCTAAAAACTTCTGATGGAGTTAAAAAATTCTAGTGTCCAGGAGGCTGGGAGATCTTCACATTTCTGGAGAGTTCTGCTGGAGTCCAACCAAGTTGTCACAATTCTTTGGCTCTGTGAAGGAGACAGAATAGTTGGATTACTGTTACGAAATACTTATCCTTCTTTGCTTTTGGCTATTCCTGATTTACAAGTAAAAGTTCTGCTTTGACTATTAACTACCATGAGGTGGTATATTTAAATCTGCTTTATTTGGTTCTAAATTACAGCAGTCTTGTCGTGGCAAATGATGAAAACACTGATTGATCCAAAGAGGATGGAAATGAAAATTTTATCAAAAATTTTGGATATGTTTGCTTCTGTTTATTATGAGCTGTTAAATGCTGTGTCCAGTTTTATAAATAAGGTGTTATCTGCTCTGCCATATGTGAAGTGAGGCAGTGCTTAGCAATTTGCTCTTCCTATTTCTGTAATGAAAATGTGTGCACTCAGCTGGTGGTGTCTGCAATTGCAGAATGTGACTTTGAAGAAAATCATCTTTGTGGCTATGTGAACCGCTGGAATCCTAACGTCAACTGGTTTGTTGGTGGAGGGAACATTCGGAATTCTCAGTCTATCCTGCCCAAAGACCACACACTTAACAGTGCACTGGGTAAGCAACAAATGTAGAGCAGAAATATATTGGAAAAATCTGAGTCTGTGATTCATGTATGACTCCCATACTGTGAGTTATTATTGTGCAAGTTCTTTCCATTGTGGGGTTGGGGTGGAGATGGTAAGAATGATTGATGGGAAAAAAATGGATGAGAAAGAGGTTGGGGGATTTTGTGGAAGTTCACACAAAATTGCCTGTAAGCCTTATAAAAAGGTTGTTACACTCTGATAGGATTCCAAAATACTCAGAGATAAGGTTAAAATTTTTGATGTTGGGGCTGGAAAATCCAGCTTTCTTTGTATTCTGAATGTGTGGGCCACAGTAAGTTTTAGATTCTTGTAGTGCTGGTCTGTACATCTGGCAGGGTTTTTTTTCCAATGGCTATTGAGAAAATTGCGTAGGAGAACTAAGGTAAACAGTTTAGGTGTTTTCTTCTTTCAGTTAAATGCAGTGCTTTAAGTCCAGCCCCTCACAGGTGTAATGCTGGGAAGAATTATGACAATTTCTGCACTTACCTTGTATGAAATGCTTGTCCTGGACACCTTGCTCTGGGAAGAGTTTTTTTACACAGCTGTGAAGAAGGGTTGTGGGATAACTTCCCCTTTGCACAAAGTACCACAGCAGGTGATGGTCAGGACATGTGGCTATTGCTGCACACTGTGTGTCTTGGACACTATAATGCTTGTGGCAGTGCAAGGAATCACATCTCAGGAAAAGCAGAGTTGATCCTTTTTCCTTAACTCATGCCGCTGTGCCTTTTTTATCTATTTCACAATTGTGTGAGTTGAGTACAGAGTGTCACTCCATGCCTGCATCACCCCTTGGCACTGAAACGCTGGTAGAATTTTGATGGAAGTTTAAACTCACCACAACTTCAACAGCAGACAGTGGATCAGCCTGTTAAATAAGTACTGTAACAGGAAATGCTCCCAACTGGGAGTGAAGTGTTTCCTTGTAGGCACAGCATTTCTATTTCACACCAAGTCCCCGGTGCTGACCATTTACTGAGAAGACCTTGAGAAATCTAAAGTCACAGAAAAGCCTTCTTTTTGCAAGAACTGGGCTGTGAAGTTGCATCTTCCAGGAATATTGTAGCTAAGCTATGAGATGTGCTAAAACTGTAGAACAAAAGAGAAGCAGGCAAATACTGCTGAAGTCGCCAGTCCCTGGCAGGGGGCAATCTGGAGGAGACTCACAGCCAAGAAAGTCCTTCCCCCTCCTTCCACTAGAGTGAAATGAGAAGTGACATCTAAAGGTCTGAGACTGCTGTGTACTAATTAATGTAGAGGTGCCCACACATTTGCAGTGTTCATGCTGAAGTGCCCCACCAGTCTGACACTTCAAATTTCTACTTGTGAAGAGCCATTTTTTTGTTCACCAAATACTGTTTGATGCTGTGTTTCTGGGTATGCAGAAGAAAAACTGCAATGCACAGCATGTTTGTGAACATGGATGTGTCCTGTTTAAATTGAGATAACCCTCCCAAAATCAAAGTATTAGAAGCTTTACTGTTAGAAAAACTTGCAGGTCATATTGGCTCATATTCATGATGGGAAGGTACTCTCCTCATATGTAATGCATTTTTCTGTTCATTAACATCTCCTAAAAATATTCTTTAGGGATTTTACATAAAAAACTCCAGTGCATGAAGTAAAAATAAGACATTTATAAATCAAATCCTAGATACACTGAGCAGATATGTAAGGACTAAAAGCTATTTAAAAATAATTTAATACATTAAATGAACTGCTGTGTAAACGATGAGAAAACACATGGCTTATAATGTTGTTCATTTACTTGGATTGCTTCGGTAAAAGATCAGTAAAAACTATTTAGTTGAGAGAGACGAAATACTGTACCGAGCTATTGGGAGGCAGGGAGTTTACACAAACATTGAACATTTTTCCATTTATGAATGGCTCCCAAAGCTTAGAGTTTATTATGTTTCAAATATAGATAAATATATTATTTGTAATAATAATAGAGACCTAAGAAAAGAAAGAGCTAAGACTGACTATTTTGCCAGTGGTATCTTAGCCAAACAATTTTGGGTTGCACATAGGAAGAGAGAAAAAACCTGTTAGAATTACTAAAATTTTCTAGGAAGCAACCATTTTTGGCCAGGTCACAGATATATATGTCTAGTCCCTGTTCATCTGATGATACTTCTTGTATGTGGTGTTTTTTAAAGAGTGTCCTTATACCAAGATTTTTTCTGCTTCTAGGTCACTACATGTATGTGGACTCTGTTTATGTCAAACATTTTCAGGAAGTGGCCCAGCTAGTCTCACCAAAGACCATGGCCCCAATATCTGGCTGCTTATCTTTTTACTATCAACTTAAGCAGGAAAGCAGCATTGTTTTTACTGTTTACCTAAGAGACATGAGTGGCTTTTACGAAGAGATCTGGAAAACAGAGAGTGCACTGAATGCAGACTGGACACTGGCAGAAGTCGACTTCAATGCACCATATCCCATGGAGGTAAAGCAATCCTTCCTGAACAGTCCAGCTGCGATTTCCAGGTTGCCTCAGGCAAGAGTGCCAACTCAGGCTAAGCCAGGAAAATGGCAGGGAATATCCAATATCTGAAAGATGGCTGTAAACATGGTGGTGATCCGTGGTTTCTGCCACCCTTTGCGCAAAGGCCAAGGAGGGATCACTTTTCACACTCTTGCTTGATTTTTGGAGCCAGGTGGTGTAGTGCTTGATCAGAGTACCTTGGGAGGTTGTAGAGTCTTACTGGTGGGAGGTTTTTTTAGTTGCTGAATAATATCAAGATTCTCTCTATTCCCTATTTCTGTGACTGTGTGATCCATTTTTGAGAATGCTGAGTATCATAAAGTAATGCATAAGAAAAACACTACAGAAGAAAAATTTAAAGAAGTATTTGAGGTCTATTTTTCACCTTACTTAGATCTTGCAGTTCATGAGAGAAAGTCCAAACTTGAGTCTAAAATAGCTGTCCTTAAATGTGAGAGACAGCTCTTGATGGTTATTACTTCTGAGAGTATCAGAAAAAAATCTAATATTTTATTCCCTAGTGTTTTCTAAAAAACACCCCAAAGTTAGAATACTGAAATAAACAGTGTATGTATATTATATATATAGGATATATACTTACATTTGTATTTTGCACACGTATATGTAATTTTTATATACATACACACATATACTGTCTCTATACATATATACTTCTAACACGTGGATTACAAATAAATTCCACTTCCTTTAATTCTACCTAAGTTATTTACTAATTCACCATAAACCTGTAGATTTCCAGAAATTACTATGAATAAAGCTGATTTTCATGAGATGTTACATAGCCTTTTTACACTCTATAAAGTCAGTGATCATCCATTTAAATCATGAGACTTCAAGGGAAAGGAGGGCAGCTCTCACAAGGCTTCATAATACAGAATGGTAAGTGAATTACTGATTCAGTCAATACAAACTAAAAGGGGAAAATCAGACCTAGTCTAGCAATGGAAATTAATTATTGATCACTTAGAGCTTGGCAATACTGTCCTTGAGTTTGTGAGAACATCCTCTCATTTCCTGGTGGCATTCAAAAATACATCAAGAATGTTGGAAACTATCCATATGGAAATAAATAGCAAAACACAGGATGTTGTACCACTGGGTGAATGCACAGGGAAACGTTGTGTTCAGCAGGGTATGCAACTTCAGCTCTCTCAGTTAAAAAAGGGTTTTAAAAGATTAAAAAAAGATTTTAAAATACTGTCCAAGAGGGAGATGCAGATAATTAAAAGTATGGAGAAATTGCATTAATGAAATAACAGTTTTCAGCCCTTATGAAAAAAAGGTGAAAGTAGAATATGGTAGAGGTTCTTAGGAGCCATGAAGGACACAGAAAAGGTTAACTGTTCCCTGTTTCTCTGAATTTACATTGCTATTCCAAATTCTCAGTAACCATGTAACAGTTTTAAAATAAAATTAACAGAAGGTCTTTTAATATATGACACAACCATAGAAAACACTTCCACAATGTACCATAGATACCATTATTCAAATTAGTTTAAAAGCTGATTTGAAAAATTAATGGGGAAGAAAGACTCCATCAGGAATATAATGTGAGGGAAGAAGAACTGAAAGCCTGTCAATATCATCAGTTCTTTCTGTAGATGCTCTCTGATGAAAAAGAGACACTGGGCCAGACAGGCCTTTAATCTGCTCAAGAAATTTCTCTTGTAATCTAACACAGTGATTATTTCAGAGATCATTTTATAGAAATAATATTAAACCTTAACACATAAATTATTCGGTTGCTTCAAGAGGGGCTTCCTCTTTGTTCCATCCAGCTAAAGGAGGTGGCTCAGGATTCTTTCACTAGCTCTCCTAGTTTGTCTCCCATCCTCAGGCAAAACATCACAGGCATTGCTTTCACTGAAGAGAGTCTCACTCTGAAAGCATTTGTCCTTATTTCCTTGCTTTGTCCCTAGGGTTGGTTCTCAAAGTTTTCCTGTATCTCAGAACTTTGATACTTAAGAGAAATTTTAAAACACTTCCTCAAGAGTTATAGATGGTTCTCCACTTACTTGAGGAAATTATGTCCCATGGGAATGACCAAATATAAGCATTGTTTGATCTTTGTGGTAAACAAAACACAGCTTTTCTGGTTCTTAAATAAATTCTGTGCAGAAAATCTTCCCTGACAGCTATTGCCAAGTCACAGGTTTCAGTGTCTGAGGATGTTTATAGAAAACTGTAAAATGTAATATTTTAATAGCAGAGTAATGAACACAGGGGGTTTTTAGCTCTTGATCCAGACAGACTCTAGATAAAACTGGAGCTCTAGTCAGTACAGACTGATGATTGTGAAGAGTGGTTTTGTATAATACAATGGCAGAAGCCTTTCAGCACCTGTAAAAGTGGTGCTTCATAAAGCAGAAGATCTATGTTTCCTTTGGTGTTCCCATGACCTTTAGTGAGCAGCCATCTAGTGCCAAGGTCAGGCTCTGGTTTATATCCCTAATAAGTGATATAATTTAATTTGTCCCAGTACTTGTAGCACTGTATGAGATGTGCTGGAGTCTGTCTGGCACATCCAATCAGAATTCCGTATTTCAAAGATCTGTACCAAAATTACTTCTGAGTATATGGCAGATGAATAACAACTAATTATAATTTCTAGGTAATATTTGAAGTTGCTTTCAACAGTGCCAAGGGAGGCTATGTTGCCCTTGATGACATTTCTTTCTCTCCGGTTTACTGCAGCAATCAGACAGGTATGATGAGCTCTTAATGCTATTTACCTCCCCTGATCTCCCCTTCTGCCTTGCCCCTCAGAACTGTCTGTCAGTATTTGCAATTTTGGTGCCACCTTCTCAACTGACCAGTGACACTGGGTTCCTCTTCCTTCAGAAGACCTAACAACAGATATCACCAGTGCCATTCAGTTTTTCAGAAACTAATCCTTAATGCTTCCTTTCCAAAGACCTTGTCTCAGGGTTCTGCAATTGGAGTGCTGGACTGAATGCTGTATTTGCATCACTACAGGTTTTGAGAAATTACCCCTTGCAGGCCTGTTACAGAAAGTGAGAGCAGATTTTCCCAGGTGTGATGGTAGGAGGAAGAAAATACCCTGGGCTTTTCATTAACGCCAGTGTAGGCATTCTTCATGCCACATGCCCTGAGGTGTTCTTCAGAGCCAAAACATGAGCCTCCCTGTCTTCACTCTTCCAGGAGGTATTACTCATCTCAGGCAGTGGTGTCTGTCGGGTATTTGTTAGGTTTTCACAACAACAGGCACCACCTGAATCCCTGTGACCTCTGATGAAGAGGCACTTGGGACAAAGGACTTGGTCATTTGTGAATGCAGCCTCTTAACTGGCTGGTTGCTGGGGTTTTACTGTGGCACTGAACAGTAGTCAAAAGTAGATTAGTTGTTTCCCACATCTAATAATTTTGTCACAAATTTGAATTTTTTGGCTAATTCTTTGACCTGATCAATGAACAAGAGGCTGTTTCTTCCCCCTTTTTATCTCAAGAGTATCTGCTAACTCTGCCTCCACTACGGAAGGAGGTAGCTTCCAGATACATTAATCATTAACAATCCACATCTCCTGGCTGAGTAAACCCATTGTTTAATTTTCTCCTCAATATCTTTTTGGTATTTGCTTTATTTTGCAACAAGAATCCTAAGTCATGTTTGCAATTTTCAAGGGATTGGAGCTGCTTATCTGTTTTTTGATTTTCAGACAACTTATGTCTGTTGAAAAATGGGATAATTTTTATAGTATTTTCTGTCCCAATGGTTGAAGTTCAGATCTAATCTGAATGGTTCAGAATCTGTTCTGGATATGACAGATTCATCTAGCACTCTGCCTACTAACTTTGATTTTGAAGGTTAGTTTTGTGATTGTTTTAGGCTTTTTTGTTTGAGAAACGGAAGTAAATTATTTGCTTTATACTTTGTTGAAATAGAACATATACTTTGTTTGATCCTTCAGACTTATCAATTATTGTCATCTTCCATTCTTCTGAGTAGAGATGTTAAAAAGCAAGAGCTCTCCATTCTCCTTGTATTCGGCCATAGCAATATACATTACAGCACTAAGTTTTTTCTTTATTTTTTTCTGGAAGTTTTGTTCAACAAAACTCTTGATGCTTGCAAATGGGGGAAAGGGTACCAGAGTAATAAACTGTCTCAGCAAAGGATGAATCAGAATATGGGTTTGATGCCACATGGTAGTCCTCCACTTATCTTTTCTTTAACTAGCATAGCAGAGGTGGGAGGCCATGGCTGCAGGAAGAGTAAGATATGGATAGGGCTTAAATATGGTCTGTTTGGGGCTGAAAAGAGCTCAGACATCACTCCAAACCCAAAATTTTTCTTCTACTAAAGCTGATTGCCTGTGTACCTGTCCCTGCTGGAAAAGCTCTCTTAGTCTCCATGCAGAAGGGCCATGTGTGCTGCTGTAGAATGATGTACACCATGTCCTGTGTGGGCTCCTGGCAAAGCCAAAATTTGCATGATAGCTTTGGGTTGTGCCCCTCCTACCCCAAGCACCTTCTATGGGAGAGTGGTGAGGCCTTTGAAGAAGCAGAAATATTTTACTCACTAGCATGCCCCATGCAGCAGGGTCACTTTTTTTCAGACTAAAGCAAGTCCTGACCCATGAATTCCATACTGCAGGTCAAGAGAGAGCCACCAGCAGGGCTGGGGGAGTCTTAGCTTTGCTTTAAATCAACTTCATTATAAATGGTTCTGCTTTCTTCACTGCAGTGTTAGCACTGTGTGAGGCAAGCTCCAGAGGAAAGTAGCCGTGAGGTGGTACATGAACTAAAAACTATTTTGCTTACCTACTTACAGCATGCATATGCCTGCATGTTACACATAACTATAAAAAGGATTTTAAAGAAATGCTCTTTAAAAAAAATACTAAATGTTGAAGTTCAGTGCACACACAGGCACACGAACATACTAATTTTTGGCTAATAATCTTTTGAATGAAGAAGCAGGTGAAAACAAATGGTCTGAATGTCTTTGTGAATTACGTCCTGAAGGAAGAATCTGGTCGTAATATCTGTACTTATTTGTGTTTTTGGGGGGCTATGAAGCAGGTTTTATCCTGGCTCCAACAAAAAATTTAAGAATGTAAGACCAACTTGCAATGGAAATTTGATTTCATCATGGCTGTGCACTATCTATGTGTAACATCTTTGCACATGCTTATCCTCTGTAAAGAAAAGCAAGACGAACCAAAGTATGCTTTGGCATCCTTCTGCATCAAATACCTATCACACTGTACTCATCCTAATAGAACATACGCATCTTTCTTTTAGGAACTCCTTTCAATCCTGCCAATGCAGGCTGCAATTTTGAGGAAGATCTGTGTAACTTTTACCAAGATCACAAAGATGGCCCAGGATGGAGCAGAGTGAAAGTGAAGCGCAACGTGTATAGAGCAGGAGATCACACCACTGGATTTGGTGAATCAAAACTGCTTTTTCCTGGAAGACTCAAACTATATATAAATGTTATATAAAAGGTTATATGAAGATTAACCTATTGTGTCATTATTCTCTCTGTTAAGTAATATCACTGGCACAATGGTTTACCTTGCCTCAGTGCAACTCTCTGCCATTAAAAATCACTTTTCACAGCTTGGTCCTGTCTGGAACTCTGGCTGTGCTACCCCATGTGTAGGAGGGAAGTCACCTGTTGAATAGTCAGGCAGGGCCATAAATCAGAGTATATTCACTACACTGATCTGTAGTTGCTGGAGTGATGAATCCACAAAAAAATGGAAATAAATGTAATAATGAGTTAATGCTTAATGTTTTTAGAGAGAAAAAGTGGTTTTATAGCTCTTCTAGGCTTAAGATAGCTGGTGTTTTTAAGGAAAAACAGAAATATTGTGTAGTGAAACCACATGATGAAAGGACAGTTAAAAAGTTCTGAAATTCAGACATCTCTTTGTGTAGAGTATTCATGGTTATTAATCATATGCACTAAAGTATCAGCTCTTTATACTTGGTGCTGGGAATAATAGGCCTTGTGCCCCACTCCCCATTTTTTTGTCTCACAGTGGTAACCCTGAAAAGGCCAGTTTTCCCATGAGGCCAGCAGGCCGGGGAATTTTTCAGGATAAATTTGATAAGTGCTTATTTGTGGTAACTTAGCCATGTGCCAGTTTAGCTAGAAGCAGACAGGACACTTTTGGAAAAAAATGGTTATTTCCTGTCAGAGTGTGATAATCTATTTCTTGCCAGTTGGAAGAGTTTTTATAACCCAAGTCTGGTGCAATAAAAGAATCTGCTTTAACAGCAAATCAGCTGTGCTAATAGCATATTAAATTCAATAATTATGCTGTCTTGCAGGTTATTATTTGTTGGCAAACACAAAATTTACATCACAGCCTGGGTACATTGGACGTCTCTATGGCCCAACCTTGCCAGGAAACTTGCAGTTTTGTCTGCGTTTTTATTATGCCTTATATGGGTTTTTCAAGATGAGTGGCACTCTTGCAGTTTATATCTTTGAGGAGAACCATGTCGTTCAAGAGAAAATCTGGTCTGTCTTGGACTCTCCAAAGGGAGTTTGGACTCAAGCTGAAATCTCCTTCAAAAAGCCTATGCCTTGCAAGGTAAGAGCCAACTCTTCAAATTTGCCAAATTCTGAGGAGAGGAGATTTTCCTTGCCTTCACAGAGTTCTTTGTTATACCAGGAATGATCCTAAGTGAGCTATACCTGCAAAGTGAATTAGCTGGGGATTTCACTAGGGAGCTCTAACAAAAGCCAGGTGTGTCTTGGTTTCTCGGCATGCTCCACATTCTTGTATTTTTCTTTGCTTGTTTCATGTGTGAGTAATATGATAGTCATACTCAGTCACAGACTTTAATTAATATAAAAAGTACTGGTAAGTTCTGGTCAAAATGGGGAGCTGATCATACATCCCTAAACTCAACTGCTGGGTTACAATATGAAACCAGAAGTCAGTGTAAATGAGAGCAATGGACTTGAAGAATTTACAGTGTCTCATTTGAGAGGTCATTACGTTATCTCAGCAAGTTAATAACACATTAGTACTTGACATCACCTCCTGACTAAGTCCTTAAGCCATTGTAATTCCTCATCTCCATTCTTTTTACAAAGACTGAGTTTTCACACATTTCTGTAAGTGCTTCTTCTGTAGTTATCCTGATTTTTGTAACAGATTTTCACTATCAGTGAGTCACCTAAGGAGAACCAGATGGATCACTACATGTTGAACAGAGTGTGATAATATGATAAACATATGAAAGGAAGCTTGTCTTGCAACTCTATGTATTTCTAAATTAAAGACAAACATCTTAAATATTTTGTTCACTACAAATTGGTTCTTAAAATGACAGTAGTTACTGATCATGAAAGGTCATCTGAAACCAGCTTCCCAAGCGTGTCTAAAATTTCAGTCCTAATTGTTGGGGAGCGTTGTCTGTCAGATACGTGGTACCTTAACATTTCAATGGATTTTTAATGTACTTTATCCATAAAACATAACAGAATTTATATCTCCCTTTCAAGTGTTACAGAATGAAAAAAAGTATTTTTTAGTGCCCAGCAAGAGCATACTAGAAAAGTTTCTCATAGTATCATCCCAAGATATTTGCAGAGAAGTTAAAATGGTAGGCTTATAATTTACTTTTGTCATCTCCTGCTTAGGTATTTCTTTATTACTTCTGGAAAGGTTTAATAGCTTATGTAGCATAATCAGCTGCATGAGTAGTGATGACATCTGAGCATGACTGTTAAAACTGGTTGACAGTGTTGGAGGTGGCAGGTTTTTTAGCATCAGACATTTACATGGAAAACCTTTTCCAGCATGAATTTGTGAAGAAAAATGTTTGTTTTCCTAGAAGTCAGGATATGTAAAACAGTTGTGAAGAAGCTTGCCTTGCTGCTTCTGAGCCTGAGGATGTGTAGGAGGGGGAGAAACACCATGCTCTGCAGCATGGTTTATTGGCCTCTGGCACCTCTCTGGGTGCTTCAGGTCTTGGGAAAGTCTTCCTGCACACAGAAACATATTATAAAATATTTCTGTGGAGGAGGCATTCCTCAAATATCACAAAGTGTGAGATTTATTGGGCTTTACGGAAGTCAGCATGTGTTCATCAAACCATAATTGAGGCACCTCTTAGCTAAAGGACTGTGTATGTGGAAGGGGGTTCAGTTTATAAGGTTTTCCTTAGACAAACAGAAGAAAATGGTTGAAGTTCTGAAACATATTAATATGGAAAAGTACATCAAGGTATGTTTACAGATGGGAAGGTAGCATAAAAAAGACAAATACTGCCATGTCTGCTTAAGGCAGAGGGTGAAAACCTGGTGTAGTTACAGGCTGTCTACTTGTAATATTCCGAAGTCGGCGCGAATGAAGTTGCACAGTGAACTTGATTGAACTGCAAGACTCCTTGCACTCATACCCAGCTCTTCAACCTTAGTACTTTAAAGTCTTTTCGTGCTTTATTTTGCTTGTTTCTTCTGTTTCAAGCCAGCAGAAGGAAACAAAGTATTACTGTGTGGCACTGTGTAAACACTCAGGTTAGTTATCTCTGAAGATGTTTCTGCCCAGCAGGTAGCGAAATAGCTGGCAAAAACTACTCATTTCAGTCTAGGGCAGCTGCGGAGGCGCACCAGAGCATGTTATGGCTGGTGAAAAGGAGTGCTGGGAACCAGCAAGTAAGGAATTACACTTCAGGCTCTGGAGGGGGAGACAGTGCTGAGAAACATGACAGAAGCTTGACCTGTTTTGTCCTTTCTCCTACAACCTGTCCTTGTGTCTCATGCATCCTCATTGAGGCACATTTATTTTATCTAATCTGTCCCATAGGCTACAAACCACCCCTCTGCCCCCCACCCCAATCCTCATCTTACTCTCAGCTCTGGACATCCAATTTTTTCCCCCTGTAATATTATTCATGTTCCATTCTATTTGCCCTGCCTTCCCCATTTCTTACAAATGTTAGACTCTCAAAAACTAATGACTTGACAGAAAAATAGCACTGGCATAAAGATCAGACTCTTGACACTTTTCTGCTCTTACTCCAAAGCCTAGGAGTGCTCAAGCTTTTCACAGAATATTTTTGTTTTAAGAGGGGCAAAATAAACCCTTTTTCCTAGCCTTGTTCTCGGAAGTGATGGAACTGTTGTGGATTAAATCTTCCAAAACAAGGCTGTAGCAAGGACCTGGCATGGAAAATCTGAGCTGAAATCATTGTCTTGGCAATGTTATAGGCAAGTGAAAAACAATCTTTTAGTGGAGAGAGGTGGTCTCAAAATAAGATAGGGCTGCCACCTTTCCTCCAATACAGATGTACTAACTGATGTGCCTATTTTATTGTTTTCTGAGATGTATCATATGTGGACTTGGATGGTGAGACTTTGTAGGCATGCACAATAGTTTGGCTGAGCAGCTTCTTCGTTACCAGGAACAACTTTTGGATTGGGTCAGCTCCTGTGGAAACAGTAAGCAGTCTCCTGGCAGTTCCTTAACAGCTGGTCAAGTTAGTGACAATCATGTATCCTGAAGGTCAAAATAATTTTTCAGCCAGAAAATAATTGCTATAAAATAACCAATTAACAACATCCTTCATTTTTTTTCTATTATGAATACTACTCCCAAAGCTTTGAAAATGATATAAAGTCGATCTAATACATTTTAGTGTTGATAGCATATTTGTTAGTATCAGGACAATAAAAAGATGCAGATTTTCGTTGCTTGGTTTTTGCAAGTTCTTTTTGAACTAGCTAACTGCAGTCTGGCACAAGTTGATGGCTTGAGTTCTGTGAACAGGAAATGTGAAGTTAGCCAGCTGGCTTTAATATGACACTTCAAAAATAAAATGTTTTAAAGGCTAGGCAGGTATG
>VWYE01015471.1:591-11273 GCA_013398995.1 Alaudala cheleensis
CTGGCTCTAGGGTGTACTCAAGCACAACTGTGGATGCAATCAGTGGCTGCTGCAGTTATCAGGGAAGGTGGAGAGGGAACATTCCCTGCTGAAATTTGCAAAATTGTTTGGGACAATGCCTCTGATATGGAGAGAGAACTTCAGTCTTGGTGAGTGTTAGTCAAGTTTGCCTATAACCCTGTGACTAGTATAGTGACAGCCTTTGTTTTAACTATACATGATGCCTCAGTGGACCTAAAACATCCAATAGTCCCCTTAGGATTAAACCATGAGGGAATTTTACTTTACCCTTCTGAACACAGGATGTGGGCAGGAGAAATTGAAGGAAAATGGCAAACCATTAATCTAGAGCCCTGTACTGTGAGGAGACAACTAGGATACATATGTGAAGGGACATTAGAAGGTGACAAAGACACTTGTTTGGATACAGACCAAAGTATTTGTCACTTTGAAATCCATCCAGGCAAACAGAAAACTTCCTTTGTATATATAGGACAAGGTAGTGTCTGTCTAAGGACAGCATGTCCCATCATAAGGATAGACATCCAAATTCAATTTTTGTGTTTGCAATTTTGTTAGAATTAAGGGATGCGATTTTTCCTATCGGGCACCTGTAATATCACACTAATACATAAAGGCCAACCTAGCCACTGTGCAAAAGATACTGCCTGTGCCCATATTTGACTTTAGTTGTTCAATTGATGAAACATCATGAATTGAGAGAAATCTTAAAAGTAATTACAGATGGAGGGAAAAAGATATTAATTACGATACACCATGACACAGAGACTATCAAAGGGGTTTTTAAAAGGCTTGTGGAACATTTGTCTCATCATTGGTGGGATGTGCTTTTTGGGTGGTCACCAACAGCAACTGGCATACTGAATGCCTTAGTCCACGCTATAATTGTGTTGCTTATTTTAGTCAGCATAAGTTTGGTGTTATCTGTTGTGATACTTGTTTGGAATTGGAGGATGCTATGGTGAATAGCAGCCTTAACTTCACTATCGACAGCTTGGTCTTGAGAGACACTAGCGGTACACCTTGGATAGATGAGGAAAAGTCTGCATACTGAGTAAAAGAAGTTACTCATTTCAAAGAAGAAGAGGGGAAATGAGACACTAATTTTAAAGAAAGTCCACAGCCAGGGGGATGCTCCCAGATCTGGGCATGGCACAGTCTGGCCAGGCACCAAAGATTCCCTGCTTTGCTGGGGCAGATGCAACAAATTCTTCACTTGGTTGTCAAGATGCTTTTTGGCTCTGGGCAGCTGTTGAGGGCTGGATCTGCCCTGGCTGGCTGCAGGGTCTGGGCACATGTCCTGCCCTCATGCTCTGCCCTCAAGGCAGCAGTGACTGGGAGGTTTGGGCCCAGCTCTGAGCACAGCCAGCATGGCCTGGACACTACGGGCGGCTGGGACAAGGGGACAGGAGCCTTCAGCTGACGGGCATTTTCTGGTTTCTCTCCTTGCAGCCGGGCTCTGCAGGTGCTGAGGCTGCTCTGGGCTGTGCCACGGCTCTGCTGGGCTCAGCCCTGGGCACAGCTGGGCTTGCTCTGCTCGCACATTGCTCTGACAGCTTTGCATCAGATGAGCCCGTTACGAGCACACCACCTGAGCTCTCTGCTTTTGCAGGTGAGTGAGAATCTGCTGCAGGCCAAGAGATTGCAGTTAGGGATCCACATCTAATTGGCAAGAACTCAAACACTCCACAATCTCAGCTGAATGCCCGGATCTCCACAGGATGTTTCCTTTGTCCCAGTCTTCATTTCTTTTTGGCTGGAATTGTGCAATGCCCTTTATTCCTCCTAGAACTGCCACAAGTGGGCAAAACCTGGCGAGTGGGCTGTGTTCCTAAGGCAGTGCAGTCTGGAGCTGTTGGATAAAGAATTGCCCTTCTGCACTTCCAAACCAGAGCAAAAAGCTGTAAGTGGGACTTTGCATCTTTAAGAAACCCCTGACAATTTCAAAGGGAGTGTGCAGTTCATTCCCAGGGTGAGAAGGAAAAGCATCTCCTAAAGGATTTGGGGTTTGACAGAACTCCCAGTCCTGCTTGGAGCTGGCAGAGCACAAAGCAATTTCTTATTCCTTCAACCACAATTTAAAATAATACTGGAAACAAACCCCAAAATCTTTTTTAAAATTGTTACTGAGGCCAGTAAGATGAAGTACATCAGCACATTTACAAAGTAAATAACTGAGTTCTCTGCTTCAAAAGATTAGTTACCTCTTAATTCAAAATTACAGAAGATTTTTTACTGCACACTTGGGTTTTGTTTTTATCTTTCACATTTTTATCTGGGGGGGAGGTTGTTTGTTTGGTTGGGTTTTTTACTAGAAAACACATCCTAAGAAAGGAATGTCCATTGCTCCTGGTTCCAGCGTGGAGCAGTTCCCTTCCCTTCCCTCCTGGCCCTGCAGGGCTGAGGCTTTTCCCTGTGGCTGTGCACAGACTGATGGAGCAGCACTGCTGAACACAGGGTCACACAGAGGGAGCAGAAGCAGCTGCCTTTGTCCACCTGCAACTCCAAGGCCCAATCTCTGAGCAGACAGGGCTGGTAGACACTGGCAGGCTCCCTGTTTGCTGTGCTGCCCCACGTGCTCGGCCCAGCTCTGGAGAGGCAGAGGGAGAACAAGGGGCAGCTCCCTGCCAGCCCCGGGCCTTGGGGCACTGTCAGCACCTGCTGCTGCAGCCACTGCTTCTGCTGGCCCTGACAGTAACAACCAAAGTGTGGCTGATTCCCAGGGAGCAGCAGCAGTACCTGCATCTGATCCCTCAGTCTGGGGCAGGGCTGGACAAATGACACCCACAGCAGCAGCAGCACCTGCAAATGGATGTGACTTTGAGCATAGCCCCTGCCACTATTCCCTCCCATTTGCAGTGGTGTCACAGCAGACTGAGGCACTTGGAAGTCCTCAGGGCCAGCAGGGACTTGAGATGGCAGCCCTGGGCTCCTGGGGGTGGCTGTGCAAGGAACAGAGGTTGAGGACTCCCTCTCCATGTAGAGCTTCCAGATGGAAGAGGCTGCTGTGACATGGCAGCTCCACGGACAGAGAAAGGAGGGTCTCAACCACTTGATCTGTGCCAGTTCCACTGCCCTGGGCAGCAGCCACTGAGCCCTGGGGGTACAGAGGGCCCAGCAAGAGGGACAAAACCAGGCAAGGTCAGAGACTGGGAGAAGCCAGACCTGGGAGCAGGAACAGCTGCTTCATTGCACTCTTGGAGAAAGCTCTTGGCTGTTTCTAAGCACTGAAAGGCGTGAAGGGCAGACAGGAGGCCACACCTAACAATGCTCCTGTTTCCACACCCTCCCCTCTCAGCGTCCCAGAAGAAATTGGATGAACCGTATTTTTCTCTCCGAGTCGTCTCATTCAGCGTGAGCAGCTTAGCACCAGCAGCTGAGGGAGCTGAAGCCTTAGGCCCCAGAGCTGAGCAAGAGGGAACTTTTTGACCAAACTAAAGCCACTAACATGGACCTGACTGAATCCAGCAGATAAAATCATGGAAATAGACAATCCTTTCTGTTGGAAAAGACCTCTGAGCTCATCAAGCCTAAGGGTTAATCCAGCACTGTCAAGCCCACCTCTAAACCACGTCTCTGAAGAGCCAAGGCCTGCACAAGAGGCCTGACTGACCCCTCAACAGCAGGCTCTGAGCTAAAGGTGACCTGTTGATGAACCTTCCACCCGAAGGTTATCTTTGTATCTGCTTGTTAACAAAATAGGCATGATCAATAACCTTGTAATAGATGCATCCACTCCGTAGTGAAACATGGATTGACCTTTCTGTATTTAGAAGCTGGACAAGGCCAAGAAATCTAACATCTGGCCTTGTCTGGGACTGTATGGTCAAAGTTGAGATGAACAAGATCACAGTTAATAGCCCTAAGATTGGAATGTTATGTTGAAATGTCTAGCTGTGTATGTTGAAAGTTTTTTAAGGAGCTAGACTGTCCCAGGTTGTTTTTCTGTTTCAGGTTTTTCTGTACCCCAAGTTTTTTTGTACCCCAGTTTTGAGATTTGTACCCCAGTTCTAAGAACCCCTGCAGTGGGGGGATTTGCCTCCCCCAGAGCCCGGAAAGGGGGGGAGGGGGGTTTCCTTCCCTGCTGCCAAGAAGACCACCGGCGGAGCTGACCCCCTCCCCCTCCCCGGCACAGCACGGACTGCCCGCATCAACCCTCCTGCCTCCCCGGCACGGCACGGGTCCGCTCGCGTCGGCTCCCCCCTCCCCCAGAGCCGCAGGGGGCTGGATCTCGGCTTTCCTCTCCAGCATGGCACCGATCGCCCCCGCTGGCTCCTGCCCCGCCGGCTCCTATCCCGGACCCGGTGAAGGCCGAGTCCTGGGTTCCCCCCCTCCCTGCTCACCCCTGCTGGTCCGCTGGACTGCTCTGTCCACGCTCCCTGGTGTCTGCAGCCACCCTGGGGCCGCGTGGAGCTCCGGTCTCGCCGGTCTCGCTTCTCCCGCTGCTCCTGGTGAGGGGAAGTCGCCGTCCATTTGCACCCCTCCTCGATGCCTGTTGACCACCGCCCCATATGCAAATAACCAGAGCTCCCAAGCGCCTCTCTACACCCGGAAGTGTGATCCCCAGCGAAAAATCTTAAATGCAACAAGCCTAATCAAAATTAAAGAATATAAAGAGTACCATCGTACAGACAGGGCCCTAGTGCCTGTATAGATACCACTGGCCCACACACCCTCCATCTCACCATGACCCCAAAAGAACCTAATAAAGAGGACATCCCTAGACCACCCAAGCCCAAAACGAGATCCTACAGCTCCCGTGAGGTTGGGCTCCTGGATCTATGCTGCAGGGCAGGCCAGAAGCACCTCGTCCCTGGCGGAGCAGCGGCGTAGGCAAGATCCCTGGAACCCCTCAAGCCATCTGATTTTTAATAAAGGCTTATAAAGGAGTAAAACCACTCTCCTGCCCTGTCTATTTATTTTAAAAGTCACCTCCCTTGGCTCCTCCTTGGGCCCAGGGCAGGCTTTGGTAGGGACTTAAGAGGAGTATGAAACCAGATGTTCCCACACTAGAAGTGCTGTCAGTTTGTTTGTTCAGCACTATCAAAGCTGGGAGCTCTCCTGGCAAGGCTGGAAGCTTCACCTGTGGCTGGAGGCACCTGCAGGGATTCCCAGTGTCTGGGAGTGGCTCTGCAGTCCTTGGCTGTGCCAGCTTCCCCCAGCTGATGTGCGGATGTGAGTGACGGTAAAGCCTGAGGGTAACTGGTGATGGATCTTTCTTAATCACTGTGGGCAATCTTTGGTAGTGATGATTGCTTGCATTGCTGAGCTGCTCCTTTTATGATTTTTTGCTGCTTTAGACTATAATAAATTACACTGATTCCTTCAGTTGGCGTCTATGTCTTTGATGCTGACCCTTCCTGCTGCTAAAACAAAATTGGCATAGTCTGACCGGATCAACACAAAATGTCCCTTTTAAAATCTAAATGTGTGGAATGAGTCCCATCAGAAATTCCCGGAGGTGAAGCCCTCTGGTGAAGGTCTCTGGCTCTGGTGTGGGCTGAGGTCTGAGCACCATGCGAGGAATGGGGCAGTTGGTTAAAAGAAGCTGAACTGCTGAGTGTATTAAAATGCATCCCAAAATTGCATATGGAAAAAGGAAAACAACTTGTGGGCTGGTGAAGACGAGGATGGATTTTGTTAACAGCACATAACAGAAGGAAGAATTGTTATTGGAACACTCCCACATGGAGTGACAGAAGAAGTTTTTAATCTTGAGCTTGCATTCATTTGTGCAAGTGAAAGAATATTATTATAATAAATCATTATATACATATATGGAATGAAATGGAATGGAATATAGTATAATATACTTTTATGTATATATTTATAAACAAATACATTTGTATATATCCATATGTCTATCTATATTGTAGCAAGGTACAGCTGGTTTACAGCTGGACATAATGAGTCTGATCATAACAGACCCAATTTGCTCACCTGGCTTGTTCTAGAAGTCCCTAAGGGAACTGTTAGGGGTTGAGGTTTTTTGTGGATTTTTTTCTTTTCTTTTATTTATTTGCTACCAGTGGAACTTTTTCCCATTGTGTTGCTAAGAAGCACTGATGATAGGATGCTTGCGACAGTGGGGAGGGGAAACTCTCAGGACTCAATCAGAGCCTTTGGACAGTGATGTTTGTCGGGTTTTATCTTCTTTCTTCCCCCTGCCAGAGCTGGGATTAATTGTTCATTGTTATAAATGAAGTTTTGAATAAAATTAAATCCAAACAGCCAAATCAATTCAAATAACAACAATTTAATAAAATTGTAAATATATAGATATATAAAAATATTGGCAGTAATAAATTGAATATATATAAATATATGGTTCAGATAGCATATGAGCAAAACTGATGGAGGTACGGGAAAGGCTTCTCACCCTATCACACATACGAAGCAGAATAGTTCAAACCAGATATTAATATAATCTGCTATCAATATTCTCCTAATATTCTGCTAAAAATCTCCTACTTCTAATTCTTAAAATTAACATCATAATATCATATGATGCATGCACCCCCTTGTTGCTAGGGGGTCTTCTGTCTTCTTTTGGTGGTCTACAGGATGAAGGCTCTCTTCTTCCTCAGTGCCCTCTGGATAACCTGCTCAGGTTGCATGTGCCCACTAAACTCTGTGTTATGTAAGTGAGCATTATATTAAAAGAAAAATAATCCTGATACACTACAACTTAGATTCCATGCTTGGAAGGACCCCAAATGCTGTAATGCAGCTTTAGACCAGGCAGATATTTTCCTTATAGGGAAGATATGTTTTAGTTTTACTGTAAGACTTAAAAGGAAAAGCCCTAGAAAGTTCTCTGTATTCCTGGCAGCTATTGGCTTTATGTCAGGACAGAGGCATGGATAGGTCTCTTTACCTGTCTTTCAGAAATGTAGCTATTCTTCACTGGGCAGGTTGCCAAGGACACCTCCCCAACCATTAGGTACATAAAAGACTGCACAGAGCCCCTTGTGGCTTTTTTGGGGTGCTTTACAAAGTGCTTGGGTCTCCCTTGCACTTGTGTACAGCTTATTTTTATTTGCTTTATACTGTTTGTTATTTTCTCTTTTTATTAAAACCTTTTCTCTTACAAGGCACGCCTGGAGAAGTGGTCCCGCTCTTGTTCAGCCATTCTGTGAGGTGCAGGCACCCTCAGAGAGACTTGATACATCTGCACGTGGCTTACTTCAGGCTGGCCACATGTAAGAATGTATTACCCAAAATCTTGTTTATCCCAAGACCATTTTTATTTTGAGAGTCTGCTCATCTGGAGTGATCTCAACTTTACCCATCTCAAGGTTGTTTCTATCTTGAGACACTGCTAATCTACATCCTGTATCCTGGAACATCTCTAAAAGGGCCTCATCTGCCTTACAACTATATACACATTCCCTTTATTGCTTTATAACAATGATTTTCTAAAAGTTAATATAGTTACAAATTTAATTTGCATGAATCAATGCCATTTATCACACTTGGAGATGTAGTTTCTGGTTCGGACTCAATGTTTATTAATTCTTATCTATGTTCCAGACCGTGAGTTGTTCAGCACTTCAAGGTAACGAGGTAAAATGGCCATGTATCTGTCTGCCTACAAGGCCTTTTAAGGATAACCTATCCAATTAAGAAATGGCACCTAAATTATTTTTACTTTTAACCCAATAACCAGATATCAATGGTCCACAATGCGGACTTTCTTATCCAGTTACACAATACCACCTAGACCCATGAAGGTGAAAAAGAAAAGACTAGCCACTGCCCTAAAACCTCCATCTTGCTTTATATGTATTACTATATTCTAAAACCATATAATCTAAGTTTTCGACCCTCTGATATTACACACTTCTATTCAAACTACACCCCATCATCTCAGTGCTATAATTCAATGTTGGAAGCCTTTTCCATGCCCTCAGGTCAAATGCAGTGTTTTCCTGAGGGTCAGGCAGAAAGCCTGAAATTCTCAGTTGTGGGAACTCAGGGTCGTTCCCTGAGTGCCCCAGGTGACCTAAACCCCAGGAAAGGGGGCTGGAACCTCCCAGTGGGAGATGGAGATGGTTGTGGCTTTGATCTTAGCCTGTGGAGGGATTTGCCAATGTTGTATGATGAAGCTTAGGCCGTGAAGGTTTGAATTAGTGTGATAGCTAGTGAGTTACGGTGCGAAAAATAGATTTATGGATGTTAGTATTGGGGTTGGGAAGGACAAAATGGAAATTTTGGGGTGTGGCACTGTCCTTTTCCTTCTTCTTCTTCTCCATTTTCCGGCACTGGTGGGGGCTCTTTCTGATTGGTTTTGGGGTGTTGAGCACATTCTGATGTTGTAGGTTATTATTGGTAATTACTAGTAAATATAGAATACGTAAAGTTCTGTATAAAGGTAAAGGCCACCCAAGTGGGTTGGGATTTGCTCCTGACCTTCGCTGGTGTGCGGACTGCAGCTGGGCAGAGTGTGGCAGCCCGAGAGGCTGTTCCAAATCTGAATGCTTTGCCTTGGAGAGGAAGGGGCGAACTCCGCCATTTTGCCAGACCACACGGTGGGCTCCACCATCTTGCCCAGCCACGTGACCTCGATTTCACAAAATGGTGGCAGTTCCGCCATTTTGGTGGGCTCTAGGGCCTGTGGCACTCAAAATGGAGTCACTCTCTTTCCCGCGCAAAACACTGTGCCCTCCCCTTGCTCCTCCCCTCCCTCCTCAACTGCCTCGATGGGTGTAACTGCAGCGGGTCCCTCCCCCCTCATCGGGAATGGCCAGCCCACTGGTTATGCCCCCGGGAGCCTTGCCACCCCCCCCGGAAACACCCCCCTAGTCCCTCCACCCACATCCAGTGTCCCACTCACCCCCGGGACCAGAAATGGGAAATGTGTCCACCAGAAGGAGGCCATCTTGGCTACCTCTCCGGCCCACCCCAAGAGGCAGTGCAAATATACTAAGCACCCTTCCTCCTCCACTCCTTCATCATCAGAGGAGGAGCACAGTGACTCCTCCCTCTCAGAGGTGGAGGACCACTGGGCTGCGATGAAAAAAGAGGCAGCTGGGGCAGGGGGTTGGGAGACTGCTGCGCAAATCTCAGCATTTCCAGTTATACAGAAAAGGGGGAGGCATGGAGGAAGAGCTGTATGGGAACCAATCCCATATTCACAGTTGAAAGATCTCAGCAAGGCTGCCAAGGAGCATGGCAGAGACTCGTTCTATTTTCAACACATTTTTCAGCCAGCTTTCACTGCTCACACTCTGCTTCCACATGATATAAATAACATTATGGGGTGTCTGCTCTCTCCCGTTGAGTTGATATTGTGGGAGAGGCAGTGGAAGAGACAGTTAAACAACTTAATAATAAGCTATGCCAATGACCCCACAAAGTAGAATTTAACTCTGGAGCAGTTAAGCGGTGAAGGCAACTTTGCCAAACCCTCCGAACAATTAAACATCCTGGAGGGTGTGTTTGCAGGAGATTTCTGCCGCTGCCAGGACAGCCTTGCAAATGACACCTGATAGTACAGTACCATCTATGACTTTCACTAATATCAGACAGTCCCCAGATGAAACATTCATTAAATTCATAGACAGACTTAAAGAGGCCCTGGAGAAACAACTTGAAAGTCCAGAGGCCAGAAAGGTTATACTAGTCAAACTAGCCATGTGGAACAGTAACAAACAAACACAAGACATTCTGCGCACACTGCCTGCTGACCCCTAACCAACGATTGATCAAATGGTGGAGGCAACAGTTAGACATGCCACCTCTCAAAATCTGGTGGCTGAAGCTGTCACCAAGGGAGTCACCCAAGGGGTCGCACAGGTGTGTCCAGCATTGACTGGACAATCTCAAATAAAATGCTTTAACTTTGGGAAGACAGGCCACATGATGAGGAACTGTAGGCACCTTCCTGCGGGGATCACGGACTTGTGCAGGGACAAGCAGTGGCTCTCACAAAATCCAACAGCCTTATGGCAATCGGGAAACTGCCAGCCGAGCGTGGGACATCCCTGCGCTATGACACCAAATGCACAGCTGGAAAGCCGTCCTGTTGCCATGGAGGGATGCAGATGCTTCGATCCATCCGGACAGTCTCGCAACCTCCATCCTACACAAATACACGGGGGTTTCCCTAGACAGAGAGCCACTGGCCGCCTTCTTACCTTACTAGAGCATCCGCAGGGAGGCGGCGGAAACTAATACGTCCCCTTACCATCAAATTTGATGATTTCGCCCAGATCTATAGAATCCCCACAGATATGTATGCGCCCATTGAAGGCTCTGCAGACATCCTCATCACGAGACACCCAGACTTTGGGGAAAACTAATTCTTTGTCTGGCCTGAAGTTATCACCACCAAACCAGGAGATGAACTTCATGTCCCCATGAGCTGCATCAACCCCCCAACAGAGCTGCCAGCAGGGCTTCCCTGGCGCAGGCGTTTTTCCTTCCATCGGAGACACCGCGAGAAATGCCACCAGACCCGCAGGCAATGTGGACTGTCATCCTGGGAGAGGACAAACCCATCCATGCATGTGAACTATTGCACAAGGGACACGCTGTTATGGTTAAGGGCATGTTGGATACGGGAGCGGATGTCACCATAATTTCCTTAATAGACTGGCCCCCACATTGGGAACTTGGGAACTTCCCCGACATTGGGAAGCTCGTTGCGGGGATTGGGG
>VWYE01015474.1:0-47375 GCA_013398995.1 Alaudala cheleensis
TGACAAGCAGTCAATAGAAACACCATCCTTCTCCTCCCAGAAGTCAGAACTGAGCCTTGCAGAGCCAATCCCAATAACAACATCCCAATAAAACAAAGAGATGATTCAATAACCACACTTCTCTCTGCAGTGTGATGTTGCCATCCACTGTTTTTATCATCTCTTGCCTTAATGGGCAGCAAGGTATAGTGGCTTTGGGAATTAGGATTGTTGAAATCAGACTTGATAAGAGAAATGGAAATTCTCTCTTTAGAGAAATGAATTTTCATTGTCTTGTACTGCCCTTGAAAGATTGGTGTGCAATTGACTGAAGGATCACTCCTGTTTTTCTTCTTTACACTCCTTAACTGGACTATGTTTCTCTATCACAGATATTATAATAATTATGTAATAACAATATAAACAGAGTGGGGCTGTGTATGTATTTATACATGTAAATCCAGTAAGAGTTCCAGATATTATGAGCAATTTCTCTGTGTTTCTTCTTAGCTTGACACAAAAAATCACCACAAACATCCTCTCATAATTAACTTACAGAATTATGGGTAACTGCCCTTTCTGGTCTTAAAAGAATTCTCTCTCACTCTACAACCAGAACTTATCTACCCACTTCAGCTTTGGAAGGAAAGGAAAATTCAGTTGACAGCAGATACTGATCAGTCTCAAAGTGAGGCGAATCATCACAAGAGGGTTTCCAGCAGGGAGGGAGATGGACACAGAACAAAGCAAGAAAAAGGGAAGTGAGCTGAGGCCAAAGCAGCTCTGAGTCTGCAGAACTCTCCCCAAGCTGTCACCTCTCTCTCCTTGGCCTGGAGTGCCTCCTGCTCTGCCTGCAGCTGCTCCTTCAGCCCCGGGGCAGAGCTGCCATCCAGCGGCACTCGGTGCCTTGTTTCATCCAGCTTGGACTGCAGGGCAGAGATCTGGATCAGGTTATTGTACTGCTGCTCTTGCAATGCCTCTTTATCCTGAAAAATTCCAGTTTTTTAAATGTTAGAATGAATTTCTGTCAATATACAAACTTACTTAACCAGAACAATCCTGCTGAAACACTTCATCGACCCTGACACACCCAGTACAAGATGAACATATTCTCAGTGGCCTATAAAGAAATAGGAATTCAAAACAACTGAATGTTTTTAGCTCATTTAAGTTTTTACCCCTTTATTTTTTGTAATCCAAGTTGAACAACTTCTGAAAATTTAGCATTCAGTGATAAATTATACTTTCTCAGTTACACAGTGTTTTATATGTTTAAGAACATAGCATCTTGTTCTTGTAGCCATTTCCAAATTTATGATGATACCATATATGTGCCAAACTAAATGTGATAGATGGACACAATTTAAGAAATGAAGAGCTCTGGGTAGATGAAAACCTACTCACAAATACATCAAGTTCAGTCAGAATGTGATAAAGCAGCACTAAGTTTGTCCAATCTGTGATCTGGCAAGCTACCATAGCTTTTTTTATGTAAAAAATATTGATTTTTGATCCTCCTTCTCTCATAGTCATTCTCAAGAGCTGGACCAGTCCAAGGAGGAAAGGTTCACTTGGGAACTGTCAAATAATAAGCATAAATATTTGTACTTAATACAATAAAGGAAAGCTTGACAAGAAACCTAAGGCAGTGATTGCCTCTTGCTGTTTAACACTTACTCTGCCCATAGTTTAATGCACACATCTTTAATAGGTTATTTTAGACTCATAAAACACAAATTTAACCATCTTTTCTCTAGTTCAAGAGATCTAAGACTCAGAGACATGGCTAGCATCTTCTGTTTGTAAACTGAAAGAAATAATTTAAAAATAAAAAGATAAAATTAAATTGCAAAGTTAATGCTCTATCAGAGTACCAAAAGGTAAGGGAAAACCAGAAATTCTTCTTGCATGAAACCTGGGATACCAACCAGTCTCTCTGGCAGCCCCTCAGGAAAGAACACTCATAAAACCAAACTCCAAGCAATAGCAGAGCCTTTTTTTCTTTTTGTTTTTTTATCAACTAAAAACATTACCCAAACCACACTGATCAAAACCCTTCAGTACCCATGTGCAGAAGTGGGCTGCCTTGGCTCCAGTGTCCCTGCCTTTCCTGGACAGCAGTGCTGCAAGTGTGCAGCGCCAGTACAGCTCTGCACAGCAGAGTTCAGTTCCTTCTGCCATTATTCTCCAGTTGCCATGGCCTGGGGTTGCTACAGCAAAACCAAGTGGCAAACCAGGCAAAAATAGGGCTTTATATAATGCAAATTAGATCTTTATTTATTTATTTGTATATTTATACATTATATATTTTCATATAATTTTTATAGATTTATATACATTTTTTATATATTTATATAATGCAATCAGAGCTTTATATAATGTAAAACCTTCTGGGTGGTCATTCACAGGTAGTCTAATGTGGTGTCTCCTTCCATGAATCCCCAAATGCACAGGAGAGCAGACTCCATAAATTAGCCCCATTTTTCAGACCTCAGGCAAAAGGATGAGCCCTGTGCAGGAGCTTCAGTGTCACAGATCAGCACCCTGAGCCACTGAAAGGAACTGGAGCAGGANAAACTCCAAGCAATAGCAGAGCCTTTTTTTCTTTTTGTTTTTTATCAACTAAAACTATTACCCAAACCACACTGATCACTGACCAAAACCCTTCAGTAACCATGTGCAGAAGTGGGCTGCCTTGGCTCCAGTGTCCCTGCCTTTCCTGGACAGCAGTGCTGCAAGTGTGCAGTGCCAGTATAGCTGTGCACACCAGAGTTCAGTTCCTTCTGCCATTATTCTCCAGTTGCCATGGCCTGGGGTTGCTACAGCAAAACCAAGTGGCAAACCAGGCAAAAATAGGGCTTTATATAATGCAAATTAGATCTTTATTTATTTATTTGTATATTTATACATTATATATTTTCATATAATTTTTATAGATTTATATACATTTTTTATATATTTATATAATGCAATCAGAGCTTTATATAATGTAAAACCTTCTGGGTGGTCATTCACAGGTAGTCTAATGTGGTGTCTTCTTCCATGAATCCCCAAATGCACAGGAGAGCAGACTCCATAAATTAGCCCCATTTTTCAGACCTCAGGCAAAAGGATGAGCCCTGTGCAGGAGCTTCAGTGTCACAGATCAGCACCCTGAGCCACTGAAAGGAACTGGAGCAGGACAGAACAAAGCTCTGTGCACATCTGCAGGGCAAATGGATCTGTCAGATGTGACTTTGCTCAGTATTCCTCACAAACTCTTCTATATTCAAGACATTCTACTTCCAGACCTATTTCTCATTTCTCACATGCATTTTCCATATGTTGGAATTTGGGGGACAATAAGACTCTGCAATTACCATTCACATCAAGTGTACTTGTACAGAAAAATGACATGGCATGTAATTGTTCCTAGAGCTCCATTGGAGCTTATTTACAGCACAAAATCACTTCCAGACAAGCTATTGCAATGCTTTCAGGTGGCAAATTGAATAGTACAACCTTGTTTAGATTGGATGAATTAGTTTCTGGGGAAAAAAAGAGAAAAACTAAACTCAAGAGTGTCTGGGTTTGGCTCATTTAAGATATTTACAAAACACCAATTGATGGGGACATCTCCACAACCAAAAGAATATTCTGAGTTCACATGGATTAAAAAAGCCTGTTGAACAGCAAGCCAGGATTCCAGAGAGAAGAGCAATTCCATCCACTCCAAGGCAAACAGAAAGTAAATGGGCATGGCTTTTGTATGCTTGCATAAAACCACGAGAAAAACAAAGCTTGGAAGGGTCTTGAGAGCTCTCTGACTTGAAGCACAACCAAGTTGGCTCTGCTCAGGCAATTCTTGCATCTCCCAGTCAGAGACACCACTGCCACTTTGAGCTTCCTTGGAGGAGTGGCTGTCCCCAGTGTGACCACTTCTCCATCCCACTGAATTGGAATTTCCCTTGTTTATACACACATCTTCTCATCCTTTCCTTTGCACCTTGCAGTCTGACCCCTCTTTCTTACAACCTCCTCTTATGAGACTGTGGGCAACAAGATCTCCACAAAGCTTTCAACAACACTCAACCAAGGAAAATTATTGGGAGGACAGTGAAATTTTTAGTTTCAGAAAAAGTCACTCAGATGTTTGGTAACTTTTGCTGAATGGGTTGTAATTCTTAACTCTAGGCTGTGATTAACTCTGTACTAGTAACTAAGTGCTACATGTTTTTGACTATGGCAAACAGATCTGGCTCCAAAAGACACAGAGCAAGAAGAGCTACAGATGAAGATAATTTGATTTTAAACACAGGTACTTATTGAAGACCCTCAATATTTGATATTTAGTAACACCATATTCTCAGAAACTTCCAGACGAGCACAAGAGCAGCTCTGAAGCAATAACATGGCAACTGTCAAAAGCAGCCTCCACAGTAAGACTTTAAGTCTTACTTAAGTCTTATTGATGCCTTAAGTTTTAGCTTTTGCTTTTCAGATTCTGTGTTGCCTCAGGTGCAGTTCTGAGCCTCACATTAAGTGTCAGTGAGTTCTCTTCACAGAGTGGGGAGACAAAACAAATCCTTTCCCTGCTGAAGACCAAGGACAACTTTCAGGCCCAAAAGCACAAACAAGGGTGGACTGAAGGGAGAAACAAGAAGGATGAGACCTCACAGCCTGGAGCTGTAATTGGACAATTAAACCCCAATATGCAAATGGACCAAAACTTATCAAAGTGTGAGACCTTGTGACCAGGGGGCCATTTTGTGACCATTCTCAGTCCACCCTGGGTGCACCCCTGGCCAGGCTCTTGTCCTGCCCAAGGTGTACCCTAAAGGCCTTTCAATAAACATCTACTTTATTCTCCAGCTCTGTCCAGTCTCTGTTCCAGGTCAGCCTTCCTAAGGCAGCAGTTTAAGTAAAATCCAAGTACATACTACTTACAAGTAGTACAGAAATCTTTATAATGGACTTAGTTTGCAGAAGCAGAGATGATTAAAGCTGTGGCTGTGATATGTGCCATTAACACAGCAGTTATTAACTCAGCACTGAAACACTAATGACAACCCCCATAAAGCCACTGTCACATAATGCCAACCCCACTTAAATAAGGATTTAAACATTACCTGTTTCAGTTCAGTCTCCACTTTCTTCATTTTCTGCAGCTGTTGCTCCAAGCTGTGCACAGTCTTGGAGACCTCAGCACCACTGAGCTTCAGCTCTTGGATCTGTGCCATCAGTTTTTCTATCTCTTCATCACGAGCTGCAATTTCTTGGTGCTTTCTTTCCTTTTCTAGTAACAGTTTATTATAATCATCCATCTTCTCTTTTATTTCTGCTTGCAAAGATTCTACCTGCACAGAATTCACGGGATACAGATATTCAGGCAATATGAACCAACTTCCTGCCAGCTGAAAGCAACAGTAATTTTTACATTAAAGCAGGTTTTACTAAAGTGGTGCTAAAATCCCAGGTGAAAGTAAGACTAAATAAGCATAGAAAGTAAGAAAAGGTTAGCTTTCTGAAATCTTGTTTTCCAAATGCAGCAGCTTTTAGATACACATTTGATCACTCTCTCAACATCTGCAGTACTCTCAAGGTACTAGATGAAGGTAAACTCTCACAGGAGCCTTTGGGTGATGGGGTTAGAGTCGATTATAAGATTGAAAACCCACCAAGTTATTAATGAGTTAATAATAGCATTGGATTTATTTCTGTAACCTCAGAATCCTCTGCCAATATTCCAAGGAACTCCAGTTTAAAGGAAGATACCAAGAACTGAAGGCCAAATATGCAATCAGAGATTCCCAGGAGTCAACATAGGACAGGGACTTATCTTTCCAAAAATCACTTAAATATGAAGAGGATACCAATTTTGAGTTTCAGCTGCAGGAAAACAGTCATTCATTCATCCCAGTAATCAAGGTAAAGGCAAGGCTAGGAGCTTTGTGACAGACAGACTACCCCAGGGTGTGATAAAGTCATTCAGCATAGTGAAAGCAAGCCCAGGCAGGAAAGCAGTGGGAATGGAGAAGTCATTTGGTCAATACCCATGAGCAAGGAAGATGGGATTTTACAAAATGTATCTTTTGTTCATCAAAAAGTGCCTGAATTGATGTAAATCCCACTTCAGCATGATGAAATAAAAATTCTTTGCATTAACATACATCTTTACATTTTCAAAGTATTGTGCAGATATTACTAAAGCAGGAAAAGACTCTTGAGCAAACAGAGGAGTCAAATTATAAGGAGAGTGCAGGAGACTGGTTAAGAAAACCAAAAGTCATGAACATTAAATTTTCAACTGCTTACAGACACAAACATTTCCTTGACAGTGTGTGTATCTTACTCCCTTCTCCTCTCATCAGCAGCTAACCATAACACAGGTCTTACAGCAAAGCTTTTGGGTATAGACAAGTCGCATCTTCCTAATGCTACAAAATTCTGGCATCAGAATCCCCAAACTGTGACACTTCAGACATAAAAAGCCTGTTTTTAACACCACATTGCTGGAAAGCTGGTGCTGCAATCCTGTGGCTAAGAAAGCACTTGTACAGAACCTTCACTACTCAGAGTGCACACTGCAGCTCCCAAGAAGCAGTCAGCATTTTTTCACAAAATAATCCCACTTACACATACATTGTACCCAATAAACACCAGAGGGGGAAACTTTTTGTAACTGCTACATGCAGAAATCAGGAGCTCACTTGAGCTGATTTGGTTTGGAGTGAGTTAAGCACTTATTAATGTTACAGCTGCATTAAACAACTGACCAATACTGCCATTTCCTGGTACAGAATGCCTGCACACCTCACCCTACCCACAAATGGCACCTGCTTAGTTGCCATCCTTGTGTGGTTTTCTCCAAGTTAGTTTTCAACCTTTCTGAGAGAGCTTGCAAAGCTACAGTGTTAATTTTTTTTCAGCTATGCAAAATTCATTCACTCAAAATTTATTTATATATAAGACAGGGACATTCCCCTCTAACACAATTCCATAACTACATCTAAACAGATAGATGGAAATGAAATTATCTACTTTAATAAGAGTCAGGCCACAAACAAAGCTGAGGACTAAGGCACAGTTCTATCATCACCATTCCACTATCTTTGTTTCATGCTCCAAACCTCAATTCTCCTTTTACACCAAAAGGCTGTTTCAGTGAATAACTGCCTGTAACACCTCTGAGCAATAAGCCAGGAGAGCCAAGTACTTATGTACAGGAAATGAAATTGAAAGCAGTTCTTCATTCCCTGCAAGAATTCTGCCACCCTAAAACCTGTATCCTTAGCTCCAAGTCCTGCTGAGTCATGCCTTGATATAGAGAAGAGAAAAAAAGCTAAAGCAGATCTAGAAGGGTTTTGAAAGGAAAAGGAAAGAAAAGTTAAGATACATTCATGCTATTTTCCATACCTGTAGAATCAACTCATAGTTCTGTATAATGTTCATTTATGTGGAAAAAAAACCAATCAAAAGGAAAAACAAAAAAAGCAAAAGTTAATCTTTGAAGCCAAGCATCAAACAAACCAAAATGTGTAAACAAGGACTCATTTATAAACTCAAATAGGATGAGGCATGCAGACAAAGGACATCTTTTTTTTTCCACCTAAACAATTGTAATAAACACATTTAGAACCCAGAAGTCATTTCTCAGATGTGCTTTTTAGAGCAGAGTGTCTGTAGTGTTGTCCTCTTTGGTTCCTTTAAACCAGACTCTGAGGTTCCTTTAAACCAGACTCAGAAACTTGACTGTAAAGCACATGCAACAGTTCTTCCCATCTCCATAACAAATAAAGTAAGTGCACTCTCATTGCCTAAATGCAGTTCAATCAGCTGGGGAAAAATCTGCTCTCTGGGTAACAGAGGAAAAAAAGTCTCCCAAAAGCCAGACTCCTAAGAACATACAGTTTTGGTATTTAATTGTAATAAACAATCTCCCATGGCCACCTGATTTTTTTGGTAGAAGTCTGATTTTACTCACCCTTTGCTCTCTGGACTGTCCTGAAGTCTGTGATTTTGCTGACACTTTCAACTGTTCTTCCAATTTCTGAATTTCCTGCTGAAAATCATCACGTTCATGTTCCCTTTCTATAGCTTGTTCCTGCAAACCCAGCCAGAGAGAATCAAAGCATTGCTGAGGATTTCATTACAATCTTGAGTGCAAGAATAACTGGGGTTTGTTTTTGGGAAGAAAGTGCTAATTCAAAAAATAATCAGCTAATTATTAATCATTAATCAGGACTACCTTCTAGTAGTCCTGAAGCCATATATACAGTTACAGTCATAATATAGATTATATTATAGTATATAATAACATACTATGTAGTAGAAGTTATTATAGAATATATAGCATACATTATATAGTACATAACATAGTATATATAATATTATAGTATATAACATTATAGTGTATATAATAATATGTAATAGTATATAGTCTAATATAGTATGTAACACATACATGCATATATATATATAACTGTATATATTACTTGTATATTAAGAAAAGAAGAAGCACCTTTTAGACTGCAATATCCATATAAACTACAACTATCATTTAATGAAAAGGAAAAATTACCCTGCAATACTACAAAAACTGAATTGAAAATGTAACTTTTTTTTTTCTTTCATAAGAATAGAACACCAAGGTCTTAATTATAACCAAAACTGAGAATAGCCCATTTTGAGAACCAGCTTTCATGTCTTCCAAACCAGGACAAAAATCCATCACCTCCCAACCCATGGCAATGTGGTCTCTTACTTACATCCATGAACTGCCTCTGGTTTTTCAGCTGTTTCTCAAGAACCTCAATTTGCTGCTTCAATTCAGCAACCTGCAGTAACTTTGTAGCCAGGTCCTGGTTGGTGCACAGCTGCTCTTCCAGCTCCACCTCCAAAACCTTCATCTGAGAGCGGAAGTTGGAGTGGTCCTTCTCTGCCTGACACTGGAGCTCAAGTTTCTCCTTGGACAAAAACTCCACTTCCTTGAGTAGACCTGAGGAAGAACACAAAAACAATAAAAGCTGTCAGTGAAGGGTACAATAGTTAAATGTTTCAGATGAGATGAAATCTGGGNAAAACTGAGAATAGCCCATTTTGAGAACCAGCTTTCATGTCTTCCAAACCAGGACAAAAATCCATCACCTCCCAACCCATGGCAATGTGGTCTCTTACTTACATCCATGAACTGCCTCTGGTTTTTCAGCTGTTTCTCAAGAACCTCAATTTGCTGCTTTAATTCAGCAACCTGCAGTAACTTTGTAGCCAGGTCCTGGTTGGTGCACAGCTGCTCTTCCAGCTCCACCTCCAAAACCTTCATCTGAGAGCGGAAGTTGGAGTGGTCCTTCTCTGCCTGACACTGGAGCTCAAGTTTCTCCTTGGACAAAAACTCCACTTCCTTGAGTAGACCTGAGGAAGAACACAAAAACAATAAAAGCTGTCAGTGAAGGGTACAATAGTTAAATGTTTCAGATGAGATGAAATCTGGGTTATTTGGACAGCACCAAAACCAAGAGAAATCTTTATTCCTGAGGTGGGCTGTACATCCTACATTGCTCTACCCTAAATCCTTGCCACCCTGCTGTCCCAAATCTCTCCTTAATCAAGCCCTCCAATACAGAATTCTCAGTTCCTCTAAACTCTCACACCAAGATCCTCCTCAGCCATCCGATATCCAGTCTTGGGCCAGTTTCCCCATTACTCCTGCCATCCATACTGGTAAATCAGCACCCAGTCCCTCTTTCCAGTGACCACTGGTGACCCTGAAAGCCAGCTGCTAGGAAAAAACAAAGTTATTATCTCTCTGGACCTGAGTGGGGATTAAAACCCAGAGAAAAATCATGATGGCAGAAAATCAGTCCAGTTCTGAGGTTACAAAGGAAAGAGAACACCTGGGAAAAAAGCTGGCACATATTTTCCCTATGCAAAAGAAAGACCAAAAAGGGAAGTGTTCATAGCTCAAATTATTTAAGTTATCAAGGGTTAATGAACAGCTACAACTGCATTTTCTATCACTTGGATGCACTGAATAAAATGTTTAGGAGACCAAAACTGAAGACTTTATTATGAACACCCATGGAGAAAAGCTACTTTAATATGAATATAGTCAGTAACCTGAACATGAGAAGCCTATTTTGTATCAAAGCAAGGTCCTGCAAGAGCTCATGACTTCACTTCTCAAATGTTCCATTAGCCACCTCATTTTTGGTCAGAGCTTAAAGGTAAGTCTGTGATCCAACAAGGACCTTAAGGAATCATCCAGCCCAATTTCCAGAATGGACAAGAAAATGTCTCAAGTGTGACCAACTCAATGCCTGGAATTTCTGACCCAATGTCATTGCAAGCTGCTCTTGCAGATCTTTGCTACCCCAGCCTACCTACAACATTTTTTCTAGGGCTTCATTATCCACAGATATTTAATGACATTTCTAGAGCCTTGATACAAAGCAAAAAATCATGAAAATTTCCATGTCCATGTATAAAATAGGTGTGACAGGCTTGGAACAATGCAACAACATTTACACTACACATGGGAGAAAATGTCACCACAGTGAGGAGAATGGAAAACAATGTGAAGAGTCTGAATTCTCTGGCTCTGGAAACAAAAAAAAGCCAGACAAAGAGAAGCAAGGAAAATTTGGGACAAAAACATGGACTACATGAGCAATGCTGCTGTGGCTTACAGCTACACTCGAACTCCATTTCACTGCAAGCACTAATTATAGCCCATGTAATAACCACACTGCAATCACTGTGCCACACTCCCTGCTTTTTGTTTTATTTTAAAATCATCACAAGTTCATTTGGTTGTGGATGCAACTCAGGCTCTGGCAGAATGCATGAAGTGAAGACTCTCCCCTCATTTCTCTCTCAGTCCCCTTGGAGCTGCATTGCACATATCATGGATTATCTGTAGCATGTGATGCAACAGGTAAAACCACAAAACCCAACAACAGCCTGAGTTCCATGAGGATACTCAGTCCTGGCCATGGCTGCATGATGACAGAGAATATCTTTTGCTAAGCAGGAGATGGGAATAATGTGAATAAAACAGCACTCTAGTGGATTTACTAATACTTGGTGCAGAGAGGAGGGCAAGGTCAGGTGCTAGAGATACTTGGGCACCCAGAGGAAGGTGATGGATTAAGAGTGACCCTGAGAGAAAAGAAGTGGTATTTGGGAAAACAAGCACAAGATTTTTGTGATTTTTGTCTCCTGTATCCTAAGAAATGTGGTTGATGGGTTCTTTTTTAGCCTCCAGAGGAACACTAGTGCTCTATGAGGAACAAAATAGCGATTTAGGTAACACTGACCTACACACTCACAGTCACCTCCTCAGAGAGAAATGCAAATTAATTGGAGAAAATAATTAGGCAAACAGATTTTACCTGGAATCAGCAGTATTTCACAGAAAGCAGATACTGAATTTTGGCAATCTCTAAGCACAATCTTTCTGACAAATTTTTTTTTTTTTTAAAGCACATGTTTCCCAAATGTATAAATAAAATTCCAAGCATCACAGCAACAGATCATCAGCTCACAGATTTGTTTCTTTGTAGAGACAAACCTATTTTATTAAAGCTACTTCACACCATGCAATTCCCCTTGGGAAAGGCCCCAGCACACCCCTTCCCACTCCCACCATCATCAGCAAATGCCAAGCTCCATTCCAAAAGAGTTTTATTAGCAAGGCCATTCTACTCACATTAGTGCTCCACGTGAAAAATGGGAGGAGATGTCAGCTTTTCAAGGAATAAGCCCATGTCACTCAACTCCAAACAATATGATTTATATTTCTCATGTTTTCCACATCCTACAAACAATTTCCAGCCTGAGGAAGAGTACTACAAAGGGGTGAGGGAAAGGGGATGGGTTTCAGCACTTGGCCCTTGCAGCAGTTCAGGTTCTGAGGAGCTGCTGGCAAGAGCTGGGCTGCAGCTCCTGGGAGAATGTCAATCCCAAAATACACCAGAACCAACTGGGTGGTACATTCCCTCTCATTCAGAGGGCAGCAGCAAATTTCAGGACAGTGAGGTGGCTACCAAAAATAGGTTAAATTAAAAATAGTGCTGGAGGGAGATCTGAATAGACAGCAGGAATAAAGATACAGTAATGGGTAAGAAAGCTCAGGGCAGCTTCTTGACTCTCAACAGGAATTTCCCTACAAAACTTTTTATTCACCTGAGTGATTTGGTTTACTCAGCTCACACTCTCTGGGGAAAAGAAAAAGTCCAGAAACAAGAGGTTTTGCAGTGAACATGCAAGAATCTATGAATTCTCAGATTATACACACATATATGTGTGTATAAATAAAATTAATCTAAAAACAATAGGAGAACTATATTTTGAATAGACCACAAAACAATCATGGCAACTATGAATTTATCAGATCTCAATGTTAACCACTCAGGAGTTAAGTATGCAAACTTTAGTTCAGGAGGAAAAAAAAATTCCTCTTTCAATTTGGCATCTACAAATTTGACTGCACCACTTGACTTCCAAAATTAGTGTATAGCTCTCTGGACCCTTCCTGCTTATTTCTGGTTTCCTCTTTCATTTCTTTACTAGCCTTATATGCCATTCTGCTTTCCTTTTTTCTGACCTACCAATCCATTCAGTTTTATTTTCTCTTACCTCCCTTAGACATCCTTCAGTTCTTGCTGTACTTTTTTTAGCTCACGGTTTTGTGTCACCTCAAATGTTTTTCTTTTTTCCTCCCTTCTTTCACTGAATTTACTCATTTTGACAGCCCACTTTATATCACTAGAAGCTCACAGCCAGCTTGCAACCCACTCCATCCCCTCAAAAAAAAACGAAGCTGTCAAATACAAAGACAATGGCAGAATGCACTTGAAGCCTGATGGCAGCAAAACATCTTTTTTGCTTCAAATATTAATTATTGAATTGAATAGTCCTGATTTTGTATCACAGAACTCATAGCTTCTTTTGGCCAAGATACTTATAAATCCAGTAGCCTGTTGGGCCTAATTATGAAGTACTGTCCCTCATTGTTAAATCAAAATAAAAGCTATCAATTCATTCACTCAGTGTTACAGCGGCACAGCAAGAAAAACATCCACACTTGTCATTACAAACCTGAACCTTCTTTCTGTGCTGCATTAGCAACAGGTGTTCCTAGAAATCAAAACACAGACACATGCACAGGATGAATAGGGCATTGAGATCCATTCCATCTTCTGAACCACCAAAAATGTGGATGGAATACAGATAGTGATGACCTTCAGGCATTTCATCTTGTGACACAAAGCTCCTGATGACCTTGATCCATGTCTGTAGAGCTTTCTGCCTTTACAGGCAGACCCTCACCTGAGTACCAGCCTGAGCTGCTCATTAGGTCATCAAGCTGATCCATGATAAAATGACCATTACAATGTGCCCTGAGTGGAGACAATTCAGTTTTCTGTTAAGAATGCTATAGCCTCTACTCACCAAGGATGGCTTGCTCCTGGGTGAGCTCCTGGAAGCGTTCCCTCATGTTCTCCAGCTCCACAATGAGACAACGCTCCGATTCCTCTTTCAGGTTTAAGGCCTCTTCTAAAGCAGCTTTTTCTGCAACGTAGCCTTCAATAATGCCTGGGAGCAAAGTCAGAATGCAAATTAAAGCCACAGACAAACTCATGTACTGGGAAAAAGCAGCTTGAAAACATGAGTGAACAATTTTTGCCAAACAATGCAAGGTGACATAAAAAGGAAGATGTTTTATGTTTATACTGTAGTTAGGCTTTTGAAATATCTTAAGGAACAAAATGCACTCATTATTTAATTAATAAAATTAATTATTATCATAAAATACTAGCTAATGTATTCTAATATTATCAAGATTTTATGAGGCTGACACATCACAAAGTGTTTCCAAATCTGTACAATTCAAATGGGATCACTAAGCTTTGATGGCTTGGGATGAGCTTACAACACATCCTTCTGCTGAAGGCTGAAGTTGGAAGAAACAGAATCTCCAGAAAGTAAGATCAAATGTTACATGTGGAGCCTGAGAAACCCAGGAAACAGAAAGCTCATCATAGATGTTAGGAGGAAGAAGCTCTGAGTTGTGCTAAGAGAGGTAAAGAGAGTGTGGGGAAACAAAGAGAGATGGTACTAAAGGTAATCTGGTGGCTGATGTATTGCAGCTGTGTTAATTATCCTGGAGTGGAAACAGCCCTGCTCTCCCAGCTCTGGGTGTGATACAGAGGGAGCTGCCTGGGAGAGCAGGGCTGTTCCCACTCTATGACAATTAACACATAGACACTACATCAGCCACAAGGTTACCTTTAGTACCAACTCTGTTTCCCCACACTGTCTTTACCTATCTTAGCGCACTGAGTAAATGACACTGCAATCTCACTCAGCTTCCCTTGCTTACCCTCTGCCTTATGCAGCTGCAGTGCCAGCTGGTTCTTGGCCTCACTCTCCTCACTGAGGCACTCCATCAGCTCCTGGTGCTGGCTCACCACCTGCGCCGTCTCGCGATTGCGGCGGCTGAACTCCTCCTCAAACTGCGCGTGGTTTTCGTGCATCTTCTCCAGCTGCAAGGGAGCAATTCCCCCACCATCAGACCTCTGATGACATGCCATGTAATAATACCACTGCAGACACTTGAACAAAAATCTTCCCCATTTTTTATGCATTAAGGTCCAAGTTTTGAAGTTTCATTTTAGTACTAAGCTGATTTAGCCCAAAACTTCTGGACACTGTGGTGATTCCCTGTACTTGCACACCTGTATTTTTGCCCCAAGTCTTGCTTAGGAACATAAGTTTCTTCACTGTGCATAAAAAGAAATAACTGCCCTATTGGCTAAACTGCTTAGCTTGACACTTCCTGAGCCACTTGAAGTAGAAAGCATCCTTACGCCTTAATTCTTCATGAGATTCAGTCACTTCTAATAGACAGTGAAGTCTATATATCATCAGGTTTCCAAGGTACACCACCAGTCAGCAAAGTATGCTGTATCACAGCTGATGAGGGTCACCTAGAGCCCAGACCTGCCATGGCTTGGGCAAGTACTTTAACCACAAATGTCAGCTATGTCATCAGTACCTAAAAGTAAATTCATGCACCTCATTCTGGGAGGGATTCTCAAAGGTGCTGAATATACATTTCACACAGATACCTATCTCCAGGTTTCACAAAATATCTGAGCAGTAGATTAACTTGAATATTTAACTTGTTTTTCCCCTTCACCTCTTCTCTTCCATTAGGGACTTCCTTACCCAACAAACTCATTATTGTCACACTAAATTAAATCCTCAGATATATACAGTGCATGTGCATCTACTCCAGATGTGCAGTCTAGACACAGCAAAACTCAGTACAGAAATACTCAAGTTCTTTTATGATATTAAGTGCATCTCCTTTTGTCACAATTAAAGCAGCATATAATTAGAAGAATGTTTGTTTGCTGCTATCTATATATTCTCTAAGCATTCTGCCATTGGACTGAGTTTTCCTGAACCTGCTTATGAAGTGTTGAAAAAGCATCAATGCAAAGTGTGATAAAACCCCCTCAAAATAACTCCTGGTCTCCTGAAGTTCCCAAATGTATTTTAAATCCTAGTTTAAATCTACTTAAGGTGACCAATTTAATGCCTTCCCACAGGATCTGTTAAAAGGTTAAGCACACAGACTTGAAACTGATTTCACATTTTCAGTGTTACACACAAAATCATGGAATGGTTTGGATTGAAAGGGACCATTAAAGGCCAGCTAGCTCCAAACCCCTGCCATGAGCAGGGACACCTTCCACTAGACCAGGTGGACTCTGTAGAGATGAAAAAGCTTTACTTGTTTAGTTGACTCAGTGACCAGTTCCAGAAGTCTCTCCACCGCAGTGCGCAAACGGTGACAGATTTTCAGTACGGCTTCTTCACTTTCACACGCCAGTTCTGGCTTGGCAAAAAAACTTTCACACAAGTACTGGCTCAACTCAGACACCTCTTCAGTCCCTGGAGACAGCTGGTTGTGTTCTGTGAGAGTTTCATCAAGCAGCTCCTCTACTGAAAGCAAGGGAAAACACAGAGAAGTGACAACACAGAGAAGCTAGCCACAAAAGTGGTCACCAGACAGCTGACATGGTCCTGGACATGCTCTACAACATGAAAACTTGGACACATCAACAGCTCAACATTGAAAAACCATCAGGGTTTTTCCCAAGGTTTGGGAATCTTGTGCTGTACATCAGGACCAAGAACTCTAGTCACCAAGTCCACCTTTCCTGCCCTATAATCTAGCCAAGCTTTTCTAATAACATTTTAATAGTACTACTGAAAGAATTAAACTGAGAGAACAGTGTCAGACACTATTTTAAGAGTGGATCAACTTGGAAAGATACAAACATTGCAAAAAGAGATATTCTCTTTCTGATCTTCATCCATACAGAAGGAAATGAAAAGGCAGTTTTCAAGAATATTAATTGACTACACGCAGGTTTGCTGATTTGGTACTCACCTTTTTCTAGGTGATGGTTTTCTTTGCCTTTAAAATACTGCATGAATCCCATTTCTTCCATAATACTCTGAGTTTCCTTAGAATCTCCAGCAGCCAGGCTGTCCTCAAGGCAAAGGCCAATCCTGCTACAGATGAGCTCCTCAACAGCTATGGTGGCCTTCACCACTCCCATCAGCAGTTTCCAAACATGCTGATAAGACTCACGCAGTTTTTCCCTAGGACAAAAACATGGAACACCTGAAAAATTGCACACACTTGATTTGAAAGACACTTGGAAGCTGCTGTAAACCTGACAGTCAGAAATGGGTGTCTGCTGTGCTTGGTCACATCCCCATGACACCTCAAACCAATCCACTCCATCTGAAAGCTCCTTGGTCACAGAGCCTCTCTCCATTGTTTTACATTTTTCCAAGATTAGAGACAGCAGGAACCCCAAAATACCAAAGCCTTCATCACACTGAAAGAAAAAGAGCAAGGAAAAAAACCAACTTGCTCTTATTAATGTCAGAATAGGTTGATAATTTAAACAACCTCTAAATAATTTGCAAATAAAAGCAATATATCATCCTCCAACACTACTATTTTGAGCTGGCTTAGTTTTGCCTAGTTATTGATTTCTTTATGAGAAGTGAAAAAACAAGCAAACAAAAAAATTCCCAAGCATTATGTAACCAAAGATGAACAAACCTTTCCTCCTTGGACTGCTCAATATCAGACCTCAACAAAGCCACCAAATTTCCTCCTCCTTGGTTTCCCCTGCCCTGCTGCTGAAGGAGTGTCTCCAGTTCAGAGTTGGTCTCCTCTATTTCATGCTTTAAAGACTCCACTTTCTTTTCCAGCTGTGGAAATACAGTGACAACACAACCAAGTCAATAATTTTGCCTAAACTTGGCTTTATAAAACCTACTTGAAAACAAGTTTCTAGAAAAATTACTTATCTCCTCATATTTATTTCTTGAGATGATACCTATACCAGATTAAAACATATGATTACATATAAACAAAAATACATATTTCTATGTATATACCTACCCCCACCTCCAGATTTTGCTGCCAAACAAATTACTGCCATTTTGTTAGAAACTCTGTCTCACAAGTAAGCTAGGAAAATAAGCCAAAATATCTATATGGGAGAAAACTGCCAAGACAGAAAAGCATTCTGCTCCCATGCCAACATTCTCAACCCTCATCAAGTCCTACAAGGAGAGCTGGAAATAGTAATGCATTTCCACTCAGGAAATCCTTAGTGTTACTCTGTTTCCCCCTAGTCCAATATACCACAAGAATTACACCTGCAGTCCTTTTTTACAGACACTGAGACAGAGAGCCCTGTGCTAAAATACAACCCCAAAAGCACATTTCAAGTCCAGGTTTGAAGTATTTTCTCCACACCTGGGTGATGATTGCTGCCCTTTCCTGCAGCAGGGCTGATAACACTTCTTGTTCCTTTTGGTGAGCAGCCTGTGCCTTCTCCCTCTCCTGAATCAACATCTGCTCCTTGTCATGTAGTGATGCCTTTTTTTCAGCTTCAAATTCATCCTGCATAAATCACATACCCTTGGATTTATTGAGAGAAGAAAAAAATGCCCAAACACCACCAACCATCCTCCCAAAAAACCTCAAACATCCCCTGCATTTTTTCTGTATTCTTTAGAAGCACACAGTTTGCCTGTCAGAATAAGAAGCAATAACTTAGATATTTTTTCTGTATTCTTTAAAAGTATATATTTTGCCTCAGAATGATAAGCAGTAACTTACACATCAACACCTCCAAACAACAAAATCATGCTGAAACTGTGATCAGAATCAAAAATAGTGTGGCCAGCAGAGCCAGGGCAGTGACTGTCCCTCTGTACTCAGCACTGATGAGGCACACTTTTATCTATGAACACCAAGACACTCCTACATGGTGGCCACCTATTTTTTACTTTGTTAAGTCAAGAAAGAGTTCATGAGGCAAAAAACCCAGCTGAACCCACAGACAGTTGTACCAGCAGGAGAACAAGCCCTGGAAAAACTTCAACAAAAAGTGAAGTTTCTGGTGTTGCAAATGCTAATAAAGGCAGCATAAGAGAAAAAAAGGGATCATTTCTGGAGTTTCTGCAGAACTCAGTGCAGTCCCAGCTTCTGGGGGCTGAAGGCTGGGGTTCAGCTGAGGGCAGCAGTGCCAAATATGCCTGCAGCAGCTTTTCAGGACACACTTGTGCCCTCTGTATCAAAACACCAGCCAGAGAGAGGTGAAATAGTGATCAGGACTACACAGAGGGCCAGAGGCAGGAAACACCCTGAAAATGTTCATCATGATGTTTATCATGGTGAATCAATGAAAGCAGAGATTAACAACAAAGGATCTCATGGACAAAGAGTTCACTGCCATCACACACTTGGTAAAAGCTCAGATAATGGTGAATATTTTCCACACCCACACAGAATGTGCAGGAGATGTGGGATGACAGGCCAAGGGCACAGGCTCTGCAGACACCAAGGAGAAAAAGTCTCCAATGACAAACTGAACATGCACACAAGGAATGCTGCTTACAGCATGTTCCACTGATTTTTTTTGGTTTTGGCTGAAGGACTTGATATCCAGTTCAGGACTGGAAGACAATCCTGTGGTAAAGACAATGGCTCACAGAACACTGCTTTATTTCCAGTGCTGCTTTTCTGGTTCTAACATTGTGAGTTATGGGAGATATCTCACTCAGACTGCCATTTTAGAGGCTGAAGAACAAAAACCTTACACCAATTGCTCTTTTTCAGCAGAACACTCCCAGGGGATACTCAGAAGTGCATTTCCACCATTACCTTTAGCTGTGCAATCTGCTGCTCCAGCAGCACCTCTGACTGACACTTCAACAGCTCAATCTCCTCCTGGAACTGAAGCTGCTGCTTCAATTTGACCTCCTCAAACTGAGCCAGAAGAGCTTTTCTCACAGATTCTACCTCAGAAGCTGATGCAGAAGCATACAGCTGCAGACAAGGAAGGAACATACAATGTTTTAGCCACAGTGTTGCAATTAAGGAAAAAATGAAAACAAACCAAGCTAAACCAAATTCTGAAAAGTACAATTAACAATCCTCAAGGTCACAGAGATCTGCTGTTTATCACCATGCTGAGTATAGAAAAAAAGCAGGTTGATAAAAATAGATAAGAAGCAAGCAGGCATCAGGTATCAAGTGTCTCCTGTATTCATGAGACCATCAGGTCAGACTAACAAAGTATTCCTGACTTATTCTTTCCAACAGACACTCCCCTAAAAGAAAACAAAAAATAATAAAGAGGAAAGAGGGGGAGAAAAACACAGGGAGAGGGTATTTTGTTGAGATGTGATTTCCCTTGTTCAAATGGGAGCAAACATGACACATCTCTATTTAATGCAAATTATCCTGGGATACAACAGTGCAATGTTTGAGAGATTTTTGTTCATTTAGGGCTTTTTTCCCCCTACTATTCTCTCTAAGAAGAGTCACTGTAGTCATCAGAATAGACAAATCCTGTTTCTAGGATGATTCACTTGAAGACTGAATAACCATTAGAACCTCCCAGGAAACTCATGAAACCTCCTCCCCAGGCAATCTAGTCTTCTAAAAGTGATTTAAGAGTTATTGGAACCTTATCAAACTTTCAATTTAGTCAGCAAAAAAGCAATAGTTAGTAATATTTTCACTTCATGTGTTCTGTGGCTATAGCTGGATAAAGCCCATGTAATTTGTGACTTTTCCAACTATATGAGTGTAATATGTAACTCTCACAGTGTTAGTGGCTGCCTGCATCTACAGAAGTCAGATAGTATCCACTTACTATTGGCACAATTAAAAAAGATTCAAAACCCATCTAGATGTACTAAGCTTATTTCTAAGCTTAATAAAACTGAATTTACTTGATGACAAAACACGGATTGTTTTGGGTTTAGGCATCAGCAGCACTCTGACCTCTTGCTCACGTTCATGCTGTGCTTTTAGTTTCCCCAGTTCTTCTTCCATCTCCCTGGAGAACTCTTCCTTATGTCTCCTAATATCTGCCTCATGCAGATCCTTGAGCTCCTGGAGTGCTTTCCTGTGCTTCTCCTCCATCTGCAGCACCTCCTCACGTACCAAATCCAGAGCCAGGCGTTTTTCCTCTTCCAGCAGCTGCCTTTGCTTTCCAAGAGCTGTGTTCAGATCATCCTGTGTAAGCATCAATTCAAAAAAAAGTGAAGGGGAAAAAAAGTAAGTACAAATATCTTTGCAACCTGTCCTGATGTATCAAAGCTTTTAAAGTAAACAGGAACAATATTGTTTCATCAAGGATGAATATACATATATATACATACTCTCTAAAGCACTTAAATGGCTTTATTTGTCTTTTATCAATCCTTACTTATTCAGAAGGATCTTTAGATTCCTAGAGATGTGGCTTAACCCCCAGAACTGCATTTACTTAGGTCTAACCACTTTCTGAAGAATTACACAATAGCTCTACCACAGGGAGAGAAGGTCTGAGCCACAAAATGGAGACCCCTCCAATCTTCAATGTGTTAAAAGATACACCTCATTTGTACCTTTTCCACCAAATGACACAGAAAACTCATTACACTGAGCATTTGGGGCAGGAAGCAACAGATGGATTTCATTTTCAGCTGTTTCAGCTCATCATATGGCCACACACAATGTGTCAGTGCTGGCACCAAGAGGTTGTGAAAATATCCCCCCAGAACAAAAGAAAAGGTGATCCCACCAAATGTGTCATGGAATTTCACCTCCTATGCCAGCTTTTCTTTCTGACTCACCTTATGAGCTTCTTCTGCTTCAAGAGCCATGGTTTTCAGCTTTTCCATATTAACAGCAGCTAGCTCAGTTTCCCAATTATTTTGGGCAAGCTGAAGTTCTTCAGCATGCTTTAATTTCAGCATCTCCATCTCCTGAAGCAGTTGTGCCTGATGCATTTTATCCTGCTCTTGCAGCTGCTCCCTGTGCTGCAGCTGCAGCTTCTCCAGAGCCTGCCTGTGCTCATCTCTCACAGTCTGAATCTCAGCTAGGTAGGAAGACTCCAAGGAATCCAGATTTGACAAGTGTTTAACCTCCAGCTCATCAATTTGGGCCTGATGCTTTGCCTGTAGCTCAGCAACACAACTTTCAAGCTGAAGCTGCTGTTTATTTTCCAGTGTAGACTGAAGTGTCTCAATTTCAGCTTGGTGCTTTGCCTGAAAATCAGCTGTCAGAGCCAAAATCTGCTGCTCATGCTTCTCCTGTAACTGCTGGCTTTGGAGTTCCAGCTCATCCACATGTTTCTTTTTCAGCTTTTGGAGAAGAATCTCTTGCTCAGTTGTGAATTTCTGAGTCATTGCTTTGTGTTCCTCCAGAAACCTGTATTATATCCAAGAAAATGAAGAGACTATTATCAAAAAAGCTACTGGGTTTTTTTTTGGGTAATTGAGCTAATAAATAATAATCCAAGGAAAATAAATAGACCTCACTTAGCCTCCACAAATTTTACTTGCTGCTTCAAATACAGACCTAAACTCCAAGCAAGCCACAAGGATGATTTAACAGCCACATAATGAAAGGTTTCTGCAATGTCACTTGGGAATATCTGGTTATTACCAGAGAAACTGGCACCCCTATTAACTTACAAACACAGAGCAGCATGTTTGAGAAACACTGCCATGACAGCATTTCATGGTGTACACACTGCTACATCTCAAATGTCTGCAAAGAAATGAACTGTCAGAGCAAACACCTCTGAAAACATCTGCTAAAGACAGACATAAAACCACTGTGGAAGTGTGTGTGAGACACTTGGGGGCTCCTCCAAACCCAGCTGAGTTCTGCTTAAAGATTGATGCACAACGTTGAGTACCTGAGGTGCTGCCATTTCCTGCAATCAGTAACTGAGTATTTTTGCAAGCAGACAACAATCACTAAAAAAAAAGCAGTTATCTAAAAGTGAAGTTGCTGCTTTCAGTGTTTTCTTACAGCCTTTATTCCTCCAGTCTTGCTCTCTGAACATATTTGTGGGGAGGGAAGAAGGGATGCATTTAAAGCAATGCATGCAAATGCCAACATCTGGCTGTTGACTTCCCTTAATTCACTTGAAACAACAGGTGTAGGAAGGGGAAGAAAAACAGTAGTTCCAGGCATGTAACCAGAATAAAGAACACCAAAGGGGGCCCCAGCAACCTCAGCTTTCAATGGTGAGCATAAGCTTCATTCACCAGGAAAAGCTTGTTTATGTTCATTTGAATTGTTTAAAAGCATTCAGAGATTTTTTTCCACTTCCATATCCTGTCACACTTGTCTTTGTAAGCTGGTGTATGATTTACACTTAGCAGGCAAAACCTGACTATATTTTATTTGCTAGACTGGATGAAATGCCTTGAAATGAAGCAAAATCTCCATCAGATGATAACAGCCAAGTGCTGTTCCCTGGGACAGCCAGCTTTACATTTTTAAATCAGATAGTGCCATCAAGTGACTGCCTTGCACCAGCACTCATCAAGGTCAAAATAAGACAAAGCAACTCCAACAATGAGTGAACTTCTAAGGGAAACTCACTTGTTTTGTGCTTCCAGGAGTTTCAAGGCACATTCCTCCTGCAGGCAGAGTGTGGCCTTCTCCATTTCTTTGGCCATGAGGGCTTTGGCTGCCTCCAGGTCAGCTTGGTACTGCTGCTGAGCTTTCTGCACTGCCTGGGCACCTGCAAGGCTGTCCTCCAGCTGCTGCAGGCTGTTCTGCTGCTCCTTCACCAGCTTCTCCAGCTCCAGAATTTTGGCAGCTTGGTGATCCTGAAGTTGAATCATTTCAGCTTCACGCAGTTCAAACTGTTTCTGTAAGTTCTGCTTCTCAGACTCTGCTCTGCTTTGCAGCTCCATGTGCAAGAGGGATAACTTCTCTTCTGCCAGGATCCTCTGGGCCTCACTTTCACACTGCCATTCCTTCTCTTTTTCTTTGTACATATTCTCTATTTTCTGGACTTCTTCCCTTAATTCATTTTTGTGATCCTCAGCAATTTTACATTTTACCTGTGAAGACAATTATTTCAAAGAAAAAAGAAAAAACCACCAAAACCAAACTGAAGTGCATGAAGTGAATACTCTCAGGCATTTAAGGATCTTGGAAAGATTAAATTCCTGTAGTGAATTAATCCTTCCTAATGACAGCAAGGCTGAAATGACAATTTATAAGCTGGCATGCATTAAATTCAATGCATTATTAAAATTAATTTGGGTTATGAAGATAAGAAAAAAATTAAGGCAGAAGTCAAGAATTAATACAGCACTCTATGTTGATTTCTCTTGAGATCATTTATCTTCTTTTCAGGAGTTCAGCTTCCTATGGGCATCTTAGGTGTTTATATTAGGCATGAATAAAAACCCTTCTTAAACTCCTCCTTTTAAAAGCCACATGAAAAACATGTAGCACAACACCAGAAGCCAAAGCAGCAAATGATTGCTCAGTGACAGAAGGCAAAAAACAGACTGCCTCTGGCTCTCTCCAGCAGTTTCTAAGGCTGCAAAAGGATCCACATATCCATGGCTCTTTAAAAAGGGTGGAAAGAAGGATAAATGAGAGCTTCACCCATGTAATTCTCATAAGCATTCAAATATGGAACACTTTAAGCCATGAATTAACACCCAGTCTAAGTTGATCCTCAGATTTAACACACAGGAGTGATGGTTCTGTGTATGACTGTCTTAACTCTTAAGATTCTGAGGTACAAGAGTGACACCACAACAGTAGTGCACTTCAACACTTGTGTGCATCCAGACAAGAACATTTACAGCTTTAGCTGCTACCCCCAAACCAGGGACTTTTAAATGCTGCCTCTCCCTCTTCTTCCCACCAGGCTGGAGCTTGCCCAGCTCCACACAAAACAGCTCTGTAGTACAAATTACCTTCTCCATTTCTTCTTTCAGATGCTTTTCATTTTGCTCAGAAAACTCCTTTTGTTTGAGAATCTCTTCCTTTAGCTGCCTGATTTCCTCTGAGAGCTCTGCAATATGCTGTTTCTCAGAGCTGGAGAGAGCAAGCTTGGCTCTGTGCTCTTCCTCCAGCACAGACACTTGCTCAGCCACCTCCACCTCAGCCTGACATGCTACATCTTGAGCACTCTGGAGACACAGTCTGGTGATTTCTGCAAAGAAAAAAAGGAAAATAGCATTCTGGAATTGATTTTAGCATTTATTAATGCACAGAAATAAAGCTGAATGTTGTCAGCTGTGTAATTTATCAGTAGCCATGCTAACTACAGGACAAGGAGAAGCCCTTAGCTGGATGATTTTATACTCTGTCCCATTTTATCATCACCTTGGGAATTTAGCAGTATTAACACACACAGAAAAATCACAAAACCTGTGGCAGGACCTCCCTCCTGATCTGCAACAGAGAGAGAAGCAGATTTTCTTTCTGGGCAAAGTAATAACAGATTTATTGAAGTTTTATCTCCTCTTCTGCACATCATATTTACACAAAGCATTTCCCCAAAAGTCAGATGGGACAAATCTCTAAACATTCTAATTTAAGCAGATTTGATATTCTCTCTAGCATTAAAAATAAATAATTGAAGAAATATAAGTACAAATTAAAAAAGCTCTGTTAATCCTTTTAACCAACACACAGTAGAACACAATTATAACCTTGTGTGTAAATTAGCTAACTAAGTTATGTACTGTTAGTCCAAATGTTTTTATGACATTTTATGCCCTTCTAGGCATCAAAAATGGAAACCTGATCAACTCCTTTTGGCAACTGCTCCACAGTTCTGGTAGTTTTTACTACAAAATCAACAACTTCAGGTCACCATATCTTCAGAAGTGCAACTCAATGTGCCCAGAAGTGCTTGATAAAAGGGATTAACATCTGTTAAATGTTCCCCACAGTTTAGGGTGAACTAAGAAGTGGAGAACTTCTCCAGATAAGCCTGTTTAAAGAGAAATTTAAGCCACACAAGGAGCTGTTTCCCCTCCCAAGCTGTGAGACCATCCTACCTTTAGAATGTTCTTCTGAAAGTTGGGCACGGAGCTGCTCAAGTTCTGAACTGTGCTTTCTTCTCATGGCCTCCATTTCTGCTGCATATTTGTCTGACAGATCCATCTCCATTCTCAGCAGGTCTTCTTTATACTGAAGTGCAAGGGAGGATCTTAAGGAATCCAGTTCATGCTTGTGCTGTTCTGCAAGTTGTAGCTGCAAACAGGCAAGTTCTTCCTACAGCAATAAAGGGTTAGGAAGAGATCTTTAGCCTCTGAGAAACCATGATGAGAATCTTTCAATGAGAGAAAGGAAAATCCCTTTTCCAAACTCTTAGTCAGCCTGAATCAAGTTGAGCAGAAGTGTTAAGATCTTCAGTTAAAGAAAGGTGCATGAAAAGAAGGACATAAATGTAAGAGGGGCCAAATCAGCATCTTGGTTTGAAGAGAACAAGGACAGGCACAGCTACTACTAGAACTACAGAACAGAGAAACACCATGAATTCTGCACTTGTGTAGAACTGATAACCTCCCTTTTCAGCACAGGATAACCCAAACAGCACATAAAGGTACAGAGCACTGTTTCAGCTGCTCTACTCCTCTCTGAGGCTGAGTGCTATTTAAAGTTGGTAATTTATAACATAATTGTCAAAAAGAATTAAGCCCTACTAAACATCTGAAATTAATTTACTTTTTGTAAGAGCTATGAATCAGACATGAATTTTCTACAGCTCATGTAAAGAACAATAGAACTTTTAATACATCAAAAATCCTACCTGTTGTTGTTCAAGCTGTTGGTTTAGCTGCTCAACTGCAACACTTGTCTCTTTCTCAGCAGTCTCTTCAAAAAGTGTGACAGAAGAACTGAGAAAAGGGGTTTAAAGTTTAATACTGTGATATGTCATGAATCAAGTTAAATTTACTTGATGACTTTTGGTGTGGGAAGCAGGCAAAGAGCAACTATAACAACTGCTCAGGACTGGGCCATCACCCAATGCTCAATCCCAATAGGTTTAGATGCTAAACCATCTTTTCTGTTAGAGAAAACTAAAATGGAAGCATGGTGTCATAAAATGAAAGGAAAAAGAGCAGATCACCTGATGTCCCCTGCTTGATCTGGACTCATTTCCAGCTCTGACAGGGAACAGTCTGTCAGTTCTTGCTGTCTCTGATGCAGCAAAGCCAACTCCTTCTTGTAGTTCTCTTCAGCAGCAATTAACTTGTTTTCAAAATGAAGTCTCAGTTGTTCCAGTTCAGCTTCATGCTCCCTGTTTCTCTGCTGATGCTGCTGTTCAAACTCCTGTTTCAAACATTCTATTTCTTTCACCTGTGATGCTCGAGCCAGGAGCTGCTCCTTTAGCTCTGCAACAGAGGCAAAACCAACACAAGCACTAAGAACACTTATCTTTAGGCTAAATCATTCTGTGAAAATTAGATTTAGAGTGGCAGTGGTTTAGGAAATTAACATTTCCACTAAAACCATGAGCCACTCTAAATGGGAGTCACAAAAGGCAGAGATGACAGTTTGAGGGATGAACCATTTACTGGAAACAGCAATGAGATAAGAAAAATGAGCTTCTCAAAGACAAAAATTGCTTCCTCTGGAGACATTCTCTGCATTCAGAGAAACCATCCTCATGCTAAGAATCAAAATCACCAGCACACTCTTGGCTCTCCTCATTTTCTTGCAGTCCAGGACTAGGCTGGTGACAAGCAGAGTCCTGCACTACTGCTTTATCTCCACACCTGCTTGCTGTTGTAGCACCCAGAAGCAATAAATTGTTCAAAAACATTTAATTTCCTTCAGGCAAAACTATCCAAACAAAACCAAAATTAGCATAAACTGTGCAGAAAACCTGAAATCACAGGAAGGAAAATAAAATCAACTCTGAATGATGGTTTGCTACCCACTGTGTGCTCAGAGGCTGAACTGACTGGATGAAAAGAATCAACCACTCAAACAGGAATGCAGTAAAAAGCAGCTACCAAGGCTGGTTCAGCCAGCTGCCCTCCTTCCAGAGAGTGGGAACAATGCAGCATTGCAGCCCTCTCAGAGCTTCCTTCCCCACCTTCTCTATTAAAGCAGCAGCAGCGGTTTGGGAAGTTAAAAGGTAGGAAAACAGGAAAAAAAAACATCAAGAGAGATAAGTTTTCCCAATATCTCAACTTGCTAAAATTCAAGTTATTTAAATCCCCAATGAATGAACTGAAGAGGGAAATAGATTTCAAGAAGAAGTTCCTTGAAAAGAAACAACTTGCCTGGAGAAAAGCAGTTGCTTATGCTACACAAGAGAAACTAAAGAAACATAGATGGAAACAGAGAAGGTCATCCAGGAGCAACACAACTGATTGCCACAATGTGGCTTTGTGTAGCAAACCAGAAAATGCACTCCTGGCATGAAAGAAATTCTCACAATGAAGGTGAAAACAGAAAAAGTAAGAGAAGAAAAAAGTGTTCAAGGCCAGGTTGGATAGGGCTTGGATAGTGGAAGGTGCCCAAGCCCATGGCAGGGGTTGGAATGAGATGATATTTAAGGTCCCTTCCAACCCAAACCACTCCATGACTCTGTGAAATAAGTCCATGGTTCCAAAGGGAGAAGCTGCCAGGTACAAGGAGCAGAGGAATCAAGTGACAAGAAGTGACAAGTAACACCATCAATGCCATGGGCAAGGGAACTCCAATGTGACACAGGTAGGTTTTGCCTAACTAGCAAAGTCTATTAGCACAAAATTAACCCAAAAAAATTGTTTGGGTTGGCATGTCCTCCTTACACCAGAGCAGCAACCCCATCATGCAGCTGCTCTGATTTGAATCCTACCATCAACCCAAATTAATGGGCAAATCATCACTCAAAGGAAAAACAGCAGAGTAGAACAGAACACCTTTAAGATCTCACACACCAAAAGAGATCCTCACCTGCACCATGGGCCTGCATTCTGGTCTCACCACCTTCAAAAAAGATGAGGAAACAGGAAGGGTACAAAGAATGGGATTGTGAGTGATTAGAAACATGGAAAGACATGGGAAATGTTAAAGATTAGGGCTACAGACAAGAATTCAAGCAAATACTACAAAGTGCCATGTACTAAAATTCTGTAATATCAAAACAAAAAGATGAAATAGTCAAGGTGAACTCTGCCTAGAGAAAAAAATTACTTATTTAGTGTATGACCAAACCAAACAAAGCCCTGATACACTTCAAAAGCTACCTACAGTTAGATTCTTCAGAAAACCTGAAATAGTATTTGAGGTATGTTATGTGTGTCTTCTGTTCTACCTACCCCAGCAGAACTCAAGAAGCTCATGTTAGAGTCTCAGCACAAGGACAACACTGGCAGAGTCATGGTCTCTAGGTTTATTTTCCCCCAGAAGTTCTTTAATGTGTTATATGGGTCTGTGTACACACATCTAAGACATGTTCTATTTCATTTCAAAAATGGATGTCATCTCCAACCGCTACACTGAAATTGTATTCAATAGAACTGGCTGTTTTATTTCATATACCAGCTCTTAAAACAGAAATACAAACAGGAGCATGTTACTGCACTGACCAGCATTTTCTCCAGTTTTTAATAACGTGATACTTAATTTGACCTTTCAATGAAAAGCCTTTTGTTCTCACTGAAGGTTTTTATAGTGTGCAGGAAGGGAGTGGGAAGAGAAGGGAAAAGCACAGGAGCAAGCTTTTCCCCACAGCCATACCATGCTTTCTGACACTGCAGAACCTCAACCTAGATCATTTGCCTACAACCTACTGCCACTGTGGCCTTCCTGTGTGTTTCTGGTACACAGTTAAAAGCATTTTGTGTTAATCATGTGTACTTCTGTATGAAGAAGAGGCAAAAAATGTGTCAGTTCTGAACATACCACTCAGCTCCTGTCGATTTGCTCGGGTGCTGTCAAGCTGACACCAAAGCTGCCTGATTTCTTCTTGTGACTGAGCCTTGAGCTGCTCATGCTTGACCTGAAGTTGGTCCAGCTACAAAAAAAAAAAAAAAAGTTAAAAACAAAAAAAAAACCCACCCCACCACAACTTGTGAAACGATTTTGCTCTCAGGGCTTATTTTACAGGCAGGAGATACTTGTGTCAGAAACAGTGACAACACCACTCCCAAGTGCTGACAGCATCAGAGATACTGAGTAGCAGCATCTCAACTGTTACACCCACTCCTCTGAGAGAGAAATTTGTTCCTGATGCCAGAATTATCTTCACTGGCAAAACAAAATAAGACATTACCCAGATAAAAAAACACAATGTGAGAAGCAGAAAATTAGGAATATAAATAGGAAGGAAGAGATGGCAGAAAATGGCACAAAGGCAACTGCATTCCAAAGATTTTGAACTCCTATGCAAACTCCTAGAGTATTTACCTGTTTAATGATGCTTTTTTTTCTTTCAATTACATCCCTAAATACAAACAGGTCACCCAAATGATATGTATGTGGTCTAGTTTCTGTTACATAAAGAGTAACCAACTATTCTAAAAAAACTAAAGAAATGCAGTTTACCTCCTTCTGAAGATCCTGTTCTTTTTCTTGGCTTTTCATCTTCATGTCTTCCAGGAGTTGGTTATGTTCAGCCTGCAGCTGTTCTTGTAATTCTGTGATGGCTAACTGGTGCTGCCTCTCCAATTCCATACATTTCACTAGAATTAAAAATCAGTTCTGTTACTCCCTCATCCTGGGTAATGAATAACCTGCACAACTCCAGTGCAACAAAAACTGAAAGGCATGCCTCCAGCTTAAGGACTGGCTTTCAGGGAATCACAGAAATGCTTGACCAGTAAAATATTTGAAAGTCAAATGTTTCCATGCACTGCTTCATAGTTCTCTGCATCCCACACTTAGCCAAGAGACAAGCACTTGTTCCATTAAACCTTTACTATTCACAATCCAAATGCAATTTTTTTTCTGTTGGAAAAAGCTTCTATTAATATTAATCACAATTTTGATTAACTCAGCAACTGTTAAAACAGGTTTTCTGATGGAAGCAAAACAGCACCTCCCTTTAAAATTCACCTCACATCTCATACTCTGTGGAAGTCAAAATGCAACAATGCTCTCCAGGTTTGAAACAGTTTCTTTAAATTGCATTTTAAATAACAATAAATTCCCATTTACAACCTGTTGTCTAGACAGTCCCATGCCATGGTCCCAGTTTTTAAACAAGGCTACACAAATCCATCTGGTATTTGCTTTTGGACATGTAAAATCACTTAGCTGTGTCACAGCTGCCTCCCAGACCATGGTACTCACTTTTAGATTGCACATTCTCAACAGAAAGAAGCCCCAGCTCTGCTCTGACTTTTTCCAAATCCATTTCCAGAGATTTCTGCAGTGCCACCATCTCAGCCTGGTGTTTTTCACACAGCTCCTCACAAATGTTGTTTAAACGTCTCTCAGACTCTAATTCCCAATCTCTTTTGAGGGTCTAAGAGAGTAAGACATGCATTACATTAAAGTAAACACATTCAGTAAATTAATTTTGTTTTTCTCCATTCATTTGTCCTTTACAATAAATGTGTAGCAGATCTGAGACTTGTACCAGCTCTTGTTTTCTGAAAGGAGCTTTATCTTTTTCTTGTATAAAGAACAGAATTTGTACCTCTAATGCCTGGACATGTGTCTCTTCCATTTCCAATTCTATTTTCTTCCTCTGGTCAACTGTGAAATAAAATACTTATTAATAAATTTCTGGAAAACATAATTAAATAAGTAGAAATATGGATGAGATTACAATTTGCAACATCAAACTCAGAACTTCAATGGGCAGGCACAGAGCAGGGTAAGATGCTGGGTTCTATCCACACCTGCTATGTTACATCCCACTTTCATTTTGGAAAACAAGCATTCTAGAACTTACAGCTGCCATGACAACTCAGAAAGTGATGTTCAATTTAATTAGCAAAGCCTGCTTAAGTCTACAGAGAACATGATACTAAAAAGAAAATTAATCCTAGAGCTACAAATTCAAAGGACTATTGATGTCATTTTAACATTTCACTGCACACCACTGTGAGCACAGAATCATCTGCAGAAAGGCAGCAGGAAGAGCATGCAGCAGGTCAGGAAATTCAGATTTCTGCTGCAAATGTCTAGGAAAAAAGGCTGCAAGACAGATGCCACTATGTGCTCAGTTACCACTTCCTTTCCAGCTCCTCCCTTGGTTAACTCCAGCTTCTTGTTGAGCCCCATTTTTGATTTGCAGGACCCCTGTAAAGACCTATCAGCCACCTTCCCACAGCATCAAAGCACTGTTGCCTAGGCTTATTTATAATATTTAATAGTTTATAACATGCAAACATTATTTAAAGTCTTCCATGGAAAATGAAAACTTAGATATTAAACTGGTATTAAGTTATATTGGCAAAACACACCTTAACAGAACTGATATTAGGAACTGCATCTTGACCTCCTCCTGCTCCCCAATCCCACTGTGCTATCAGTTCACTGCACTACTGCTGGTAACAAATTGGTTTACTACTTTTAGGTCAAAAAGAAACACCCTTAAATGAATGTTCTCTTTCTCTCGGGGAAGGACAACTCAAGGAGTGGTTTCTAAACCTTATTTCAGAGCTCAGAGGGGTGTGATGAGCAGTGCAGAGTTCTGCTGGAACCCTACAGTGCTCCCCATGGATCCATCTGAACACAAGGAAAAACTTCTTTACTTTTGTAAAGTCACCTTTGTGAGGGTGACAGAGCCCTGGAACAGGCTGCCCAGAGAGGCTGTGGAGCCTTTTTCACTGCAGATATTCAAAACATGCCTGGACACAACCCTGTGCAAATTGCTCTGGGTGAAGCTGTTCTGGCAGGGGTTTGATGATCCCCAGAGAGCCCTGGCACCCCAACCAGTCTGTGATTCTGCAAACTTCCTCAGTGAAGTGCAAGATTCACCTTTCCCCAGCAATTCCTCAAGCTCTACCATTCAGGTCAGAAATGGCCTGACCTGGAAAGAAGGAAATCTCCCAAGCAACACCAAGAGCATCAGCAGCAGACCTTCAGTACTTGGAGGTGCAACTGCCTTCTTATGCCATAGTACAATCTTATAACAAGTGCAGCTCAAAGGACATCCAGCTACAGGTTCTCACTGAACTTTTCAGTTCCTTCCCAGCTCCTTCCTAACCCTGAGAGGGTAAGCCAGGAAGCATTCACACTTCTCAAAAAGACAAGAATAGTGCTGACTTAGGGCAAGAAAAGCCCTGACAAAACATAAGGGGTAAGAGCTCTACTCTGCACTGATCAAATTCTTTATGAGAACTTCATCTAAAGCCTCCTGAAAGAAAGTGGTTCAGTTTAGCACTGATTTAGAGATGAAGAACAACTAAACTTAGGTCTGCACAACTTCATTTTAATACCTAAAACACGCACTCATGGACATGGCAGTCCTGCCCATACCAGCTGTCATTCACAGGCCAGCCTTACACCAAGCAACCTGTGCAGGAAGAAAACACTTATCCCCCACTTTCAATACCTAGATCTTGCTGATATTTGGACTTAAGGTCTTCCTTTTCCTTCAGACACTGTTCTCTGATCCTCTCCCACTCCAGCTGCTGGCGGCTCTGCAGGATGGCTACCTCCTGAGCCCGTTTGTCATTGAGAATCTCGCGCAGCTCCATGAGGGCAGTCTCCTTCTCCTTCCTCAGGTTGGACTGTGTAAGCTCCAGCTGAGAGGTGTGCAGATTGTGTAAGGTCAGACGTAAAGCTTCCAGTTCAAGGCTGTGCAGTGTCTGCAGTGGAGTAAAAAAGGGTTTCTCCCTCCCCTCCAATGAAATGTGCTCACTTTTTCATGACCAGTTGCACTTAAACACATCTCAATTCTGCCTTTCTGTACCTGAGGGTGTTTCTTTGTGGCAAGGAACTCCCAAAATAAGCTGCTATTATGAGATTTGAATGTTTTCAGTGCAATGTAAAAAGCTTTCCTTACTTGCCTCTTCATTTCCTATAAAATATCCTGTATCTGTCCACTTCCTCACACCAAAGCAGAACAGAAGCTCACCCCAGCCCTTAATTGTCTATTGAAACAATTCCTTATGTTTGCTGTTGGTTATAATTTGTCAACAAAGTAAAGTTCTAAGTGATATTGGAGAAGTAGAGCTAAAACTCACCACTTCTCAACTCTTAAGTAAACTAGCCAGTGTACCAACAGGTTGTAATCAGACCTACCACTAGACACTCTTTCCATTTCCACTTCACATTTGGTGGAAGTGTTCAAAAAACCCAGGAAATACAGAGAAGTAAAAGTCAGGTTTTCACACTTCAGCTTAGCAAGAAAGCATCCTAATTATTAATAGTGGGATAATTAAAAAGTGGGAGGGGGTTTTAACCTTTATAAAATTTACTGGTTAAACTTGCTGAGACAAAAAAAAATGACAAAGCTGTTTTTTCCTCTCTAAAACCATCAATTTAAACAGCCAGTTTTCTTCAGAATTAAGGTTAAAATGTAACTGCAGTGAGGATTCTGGAGAACTCCTCTAAAAAATATCTACTGCCACCCACCAAGAGAACACTCCTTTGCCTTTGGCTGCAGCACCATGTGTAATCCCCACAAAAATTAAGGAGAAGGCTCTTTGATTTCTGTGCATGCTGGAGATCAACAGTCAGCTAAGAACTCTATTAATCACCATGTTTCCTGTTTTTACCTGGGACTGGAGCTGAGCTTGCTCAAGCTCTGCTCTGTGTGTGGCTTCCATTTGCTGCTGGAGTTGATCCAGAAGGTGCCTGTGCTCCTGCTGCAGCTCAGCACGGAGCCTGTCCATCTCCTCTGAGTGTTGAGCAGCCAGCTCCGAGATCTCCCGCTCGTGCTCCCGCTCATGGACCTGCAGAGGAGCTCCAGGTGAAAAGCTTTCTCCCAAATCTGCTTGTTTAGCCCTAATTATGGAAGTAGAACTCTCCCTTCCTCCTGACCCCAAACCAAAAACACCACCTAAACCAGAATTTTCTGTCTCTAAAGTGTTTACACTGCTTACATGACAATGCAAAATGACTCTTTTTTTCCAAAATAAACCCAATTAGTACCTTTTTTATTATAGCTATCTCTTCCTTTCTTTTTTCTTCCAACTTCTGTTGTTCTTCCACTTTGTCTTTGATTTCAGCATTTAACTTCTGTATCTGAAAACAGGCAGACAAACATTTTGCAATGGCAACCTAAAGCATCCCCAAATCCCACAGCTCCTGCAGTTATCAAGGTTTCCTACCTCTCTCTCACGTGCCAAACGCACTTCAGTTAATTCAGCCAGGTGCTGGGTCTCCATCTTCTCCATTTCCTCTTTGTAAAGCTTCTCCATCCTGGACTGAGCCTCCAGGGCAGCCTGACAGGACTCCTGCAAGCGAGCCTCAAGCTCCACATGAGCCTTTTTCAACTGGGCAATTTCTTCTGACAGCTGGCTTTTTTCCTCACTGTATTCCTTGATTTCAGCAGTAAGTCTATTAATTTCTTGCTTGCTGAGGTTTAACCTGTCCTCATAGCTCAGTCTTTCACACTCCTGTGTTTCTCTGATGTTTTCCATTTCAGCATTAAGCTCATGGATGTTTTTCTCCAGGTCCTCAATGATGCTAGCATTCTCTGCTAGTGCTTTTTCTGCTTTCACCAGATCCTCCTCCACATGGGATAACCTCTCTCTTAAGGCTGTGTTTTCCTTCGACAAAAGTGCTAAATTTTGTTCTTTATTACTGATTTCAGCTTTGAGCAACTCCTGTTCTTTCAGCAACGTCTCTTGGGTGTCCTGGTAAGGCATTTCCACAACTGGCTCCTGACAGAGCTGCTCAGCTGGCTTCAGATGTCCCTCTGCTAAACACATCATGTCACCATCCTCTGTGTCACCATGGTCCCCAGCTCTGTTTTGCTGCAGAGAGCCATCTGACACATGTGAAACAAAGCCCTCTGCCCCCTCCTCTGCCTCCTCAAAAACATCTTGAGCCAAGCCACTAAGACATGTCCCCTCCTCAAGGCTACAGTTGAATGGGGAAGATAGAAAATCCCTGCTGGGTTCCAGGAGCACACTGCTGTCTAACCCATCCAAACTGCATCTGCCCTCCTCGATGGCATGGCCCTCTGAAGAGCTGGACACACAGGAGTCCTCTGGAGATTCTGTGGAAACGAGGTATTTAGCCAATATACCTTCATCTCCACTGAAGAGCACCAGTTCTGACAAGGGTTCTTCAGACAGGTTCTCCCCTTCACTGCTTCCATTAACCTTGGTGAGGTCTAAATTCTTTGTTTCTTCCAGCTGATCCCTTGAGGAGTCATGCTGGAACTGCAGCTCTCCATGCACTGGCCCATCTCTGCCTTCTGACTGGTGGGCTCTGTCCCACATCTCCTCAAGAGCCTCTCCCTGCAACTGAGACATCCCTGGTAAAACCTGCTTTTGCCTCAATTCCAGTAACTTTTCATTGGAGACAATTTCTCCATCATGCTTCTGCCTTCCATCTAGGCTTTTTTCAGCCTCATAAAGTTGCTTTGCATTTAATTCCTGGATGTAGGAATTCAGTTTCTGAATCTCTTCATTCAAGGACTGTTTTTCTTTTTTATATTGCTGGGCTTCCTTCACTTGCTCTTCTGCATAAGAAAGTTGATGCTTAAGGCCATCAATTAAATCCTTGTATTGAGTTTCTATTTCAGATTTTTCCCTCTGAAAGTCTTCCCGTTGGTTTTCAAGTTTCTTCCTCAAATTTTCTTTACTAATTTCAGATTCTTGAAGCCTTACATTTAAGTCAATTATTATGCCATTCAAATGCTGAATGTGCTCTTCAGAATTCAAAGCACACAGTTCTTTTTTTAACTGTTCAAGTTCATTTTTATATTTTAAAATAATTTCTTCTTCATAGACCTGCTTGGCTTCTGCAATCTCTCTTCTGTGACACTTCTCCAGCTCATTCCTCAAGTCATCCAACTGTCTGCAAATGTCCTTCTCATGAGTGACTTTCAGCTCTTCAATGCATTGCTGTTCTCTCACTTTGGATAAAGCAATTTCTTTTTTTAATTCTGTTATTTCTGAGTCCCGGAGAGAAAGTGTGTGCTGGAGCACAGACAAGCCAGATCTTTCTGCTGCCAGCTGATCCTGAAGACTTCTAATAAATTGTTCTTTTTCATCTATGCTTTTGTGTAGCTCTTGCATTGTGCCTTTCATATCCTCTTCCATCTGGGCAAGCAGATTTTCTTTATCTTTGGTATTCTTAAAAATAAAGCAGTACATATAAATTATGTTATGTTTTTATTTCCTTAAGCCTCATGTTTTTAATTTGCATTCAGAAATAACAACATTTATGGTTTTTATTTATGGCAGTACTAGTTACATTCTTAAAGGAAACTAGACCTTCTATACAAAAAGACTTTTTTTTTCATTAACATGTCACTGCAGCAAATTCAAATTATCACCAAATTTGAAATAAATTTATTATTAAAATTTAAAAAAGTATGTTTTTACCTTTTGAGAAGACTCCAGCTGAACTTCCAAGTCATGAGCTTTCCCACGCAGGATCTCCAAGTGTGCACTTTGCTCTCTGAGACAATCCTGAAACAAGGATATTTCCAATCCTTCCTTTTTCCTGAGATTTTTACTCCTCAGTATCTCAGTAACCTGGACACAGAAAAGGCACTCACAGTCAGGAGAAAGTTCCTACCCAAACAACTCACACACAAGACTACAAGCAAGTGTATTTACAGATTTGCCCTAAATCTTTCAGCCTCAGGGAATAAAAATCATCCCAAAAAAGGCAGACAACACTTGTTATGTTTTAGATACTATTACTTACTGAAAAGATGCAAATGTTAGGTAATTCATGGTGAATTTTCCAACATTATGAACCAATAAATCTAGCATAATTAATCATAGTGAATTCCTCCAATAGGAAGAACTCCAAATGGACTGGCCATTAAGAGGACAATGAACAACACCAATCTTCTCTGCAAAGCATTTACATCACTAAAGGTTGGTTTTTTCCTCTCCACATTCCTTCAAATGAAAGGAAAACATTTCCCCCATTGGAGTAACATAAAATATGTTTTATTTAACATATTTTTCTCAATATGCAGCTAAAACCAAGGAAGAATATGTGAGACATTAGTGCTTTCATCTGTTATCACACTTGACATCCACAATGTACATCATCTCACTAGACCTATTTAGAATATGCCTGAAATGCTACTTAGAAGCTTGATCCTTGTCTTTCAATGGCTCATGGTGCAAATCCCAAACACCTGTTGATTATCCCTCACTTTTACCACATTTTGCTGTTGCAGCCAGAATTGTAGATAGAAAGCAGTATTTTTTTGTTATTTTCCAGAATTTCATTTAGCAGATAGTTTCTTTTTCAGGGCATAAGCAATTCAATAAAGGTAATTCTTGGACTAAAAAGTTTCAGTCTTTATTTTTAAACTATTAAATCCCTTCCCCGTTTTTCCAGACTTTTAAGATATGTAATCCCATGTAGGGCAATTCTTATCCTGCAAGCCTGAAACAGTTATTACACAGAAACATTTCTTTACAAGGCTCCAAGGATAACAAATACACAAGTTCAGAGACAAGAGCCACTAGAACACTGAGCATCACCAAGGAAGAATAAAGCACTTTAAAAAATACATTTTAAAGCAGAGAAAGGCTGCAGTGTATCTCATTATCCAGGGATTAGATCCATGATCAACCTGCTGCACTGAAGCAGGCTCTTATGTGTCACAGAGGCTGCCTGAACCATGTTATTTTAAATTGCTTTCTTTGAGCCAAGTCACATTACCTCAGCACAGCAAGCTTCTGTCTAACAGCTGAGATGTTCCAGCTGCCCAAGCAGAAACTCACAGGTTTCTCTGGCAAAGGACAAATGATCACATGCACACTCAAATTATGTAGTAACAGTTGTGAACAGGCCACAAACCACTCGTGGCAGGACATTCCCCTGCCACATCTGTTCTGCCTCTCAGCTGGTGCAATAGCTCAGGGCATCTTCCCCCTCACAAGAATTTGCTAACTGGTGAAATAGCTCAGGCTGGACAGGACATCTGTCTGGCAGGGAGGTATTTCTGGCACCATGGAGGTGGCATTCCCAGCTGACAAGACACATCTTGCCTTGGGGGAGAGACTGAAGGAAGATAAGCTTGAATTTCTGACTGACAGACACTTCACTTTACAAACTACAAAAGCCACACTGAATTTTCACAAGGCAGAAGTGCTCTGCACATTCCATGGAAGTGTGGGGCTCTCCCCCAAAGCTGGGATGCCACTTGGTGGTTACTCTCTCAGGGGCTGAGTGAAAGGTACCTCATGATCAGCTCAGTGGTAAGTTACATTGACCCCAATCTATGTTATTTCTTTGCTAGCTATAATATAGGTATCTTTATGTTGTGCACTGATTTATGTAATATACTAGTAATTCTTTGTAGTTTAAACTCTGTTTGAGGCCATTTGTCTGTTAATCTTCTGCCTATTCAGTAAATAACTCATTTTATGATAAACCTGATCTGCAACTCTGAAGAACTTGCAAGCCAGAGCAGTTTGGGTGTGTCTCACCTGAACTCAAGCTGCTGCCAAAAATCTGAACCTAAGGCAGGGCTTGTCTAAGGCTTCCACTCAATCCCTAACACCACTAACAACATTGTGTAAAACTCCCTAACAAGGGCCCAAGTGATGAACAAACAAGTGCAATGACCTTTAGAACAATATGCAAGCAAGTGGAAAATGTGTGGATATTTCCAGGACTTCTCTGTAGCAACCAGGAAAGAGCCCTGCCTCGCCCTGAAATCGTTTTCACTGTTGTGCTGCAAACTGAACTATGAAGAGCTGCATCATCAGCTCACTGTTTTTACACTCATGCAGTTATTCTTGCAGTCTCTGTAAGGACAGCCCAAGTGGAGCAGAGGCACACCTGGTGTAACTGGAGCTGTAAATCCTGGATCTGAGCAGCCACACGGGAAGCCTCTGCCTGCAGCTCATCGCGGTCACTCTTGGTCTGTTGAAGGCAGGTTGTCAGCTTCCTGATGATTTCATTCTGCTCCTGAACTGTCATCTCCTGCAGGGGCCACGACAAGTCATTAAAATATGCTTCACTTATTTGGAACCAAGGAAGTTTTCTTGAGGCAAAGCCATTAGAGAGTCTGTAGTGACATTTCAGTTTTAACCAGCATGCACCTAAGAAGTCTTGGTGTCCAAAGATGATGGCAGAGGAATCTTAAACTGATCTCAGGGATGATAACCCTAATCAAAAGTGATTTTAAAAGCAAATTATGGAATACCAGCAATGAAATTGGTATTTTTATTTCCAAATTTGTACCTCTTGCTGATGGAAAAAGCAATCAAGTTTCTAAAAAGCATATAGTGAATATTTAGCACCCCCTAAATTGTCTCCTATCTGCCAGCAATTCCCTTCAGTCATGGGAGAGGAAGCTAATGAGACGGGATACATTCATCCTATTTTATGTTAATCACATTTATCTTGTCAATTTATTCCTCTCCAAGAAGAAATGTCTTTGTTTCCCCAATTCTAGACTAAGAAAAAGAACATATAAAGGAGAAAGTAACTAGTTTTAGGAAGCATCTGGTAATAATTTACCTTTACTTAGAACTGCTAGAAAAAGGGAATTCAAAGTATTATTTTTTAATATTGTGGAAGAGGATGTTGCTTTTTGCACTACATGTTAACAAGGTGAAGTGCTTCTCATTAAAAAACAATAAGCCTAAATATTTTTAAATTAAAATAAGGTAGTATTATCCCATGACCCAATTCAGTGGAACACACCTGGAGCTGCATAGAATCATTGTGCTGGCTGAGTTGGTCCTGCAGCTCATCCATCAGCACAGTGAGCCTTTCCACTGCTTCCTGTTTCTCCAGCAGCCTGCTCTCCAGCTCAGCTATCCTGGCCTGGCACATCTGAGCATCAGCCTGCCTGTAGTCTGCAGCAGAAGTTATCCCAGCTTTCTTCATAAAACAAACAGAAATGCATTTACTCACTAAAAACATCATTTCTGGTTTGTGGTTAGTCTGAAAACAAATTCAGCTTCAATGGTAAGTCCTGGGCAAATTCTACTTGAAAAGTAATTCAACACTGGAACTTTGTATTGAAACATTCTAGTCCTTACTGCTTAAAATTTTCAAATTAAAAATGATCATAGATAATACATTTTCATGGTAGCTTAAGGCACAAAAGTAAAGTAACAGTGTTGTGATTCTATAGCACCTATTGATGGGAACATGCCATTCTGGCATGTATTGGGATTGAAATGCCTCCAGTTGTGAGGAAGGAAGCAAAATACTGTCCATTTAAACAAAGCTTTTACATTCATCTGACTGGAAAACAGTCCACCCAAAGGAGAAACAACAATGCAAACAATGTAAACTCTTCAATTAAAATGAACTTTCTGTTGTTTCTTATGAGCAACATTGCTACAATCATCACAGAGGATACAGTATTTTGTGTTTTATTTTGAATACTTTTTGGTTGTATTGTATCAAGCAACAAAAAATGAACCCATGTGCCAACTGGAAACATTATAAACATTCAAATTTCTCTGTGCAAAGCCCATGGTTTTATAAAACCCGATTTTCTTAGCAAGCAATTTTCACAGCCAGTGAAATTTGGTTCAAATTTCATACAGAGAAATGCCTGTTTGATACCATAAAACAGTGAAATCCCATCAGTTTTATCATATTTGATAACAATGTGCAATTAATCATGTTAGCAACCAATTATCACAGTCGTCTTTCAGCTCTACCCAGCATCTTTTACTGAAGATACATCCTTCCACACTTACTTCAGTTGCATGATCATCCAGTGGCTCCCAGCTGCACAAATCAGTGCTGCCCTGGTAAATCAACAAATAAAAACCCATTAAATCATTGCTATTTTATACAAAAATAAGGGAAAACAGAATTATTTTGGGAACAGCTTAAGCATGAGTCAGAAAGGTCTGTGTCGTGTGAGAGTGACTTTATGCTAAATCCAGCTGATATTTCATGGTGAAACGAATTAAACTGCAATAAAAAAAACCCAACCAAACAAAAATATTATAATATCTATTTAAATTTAGGGGTAAGCCTCAACACTGATTCAATGCTTGATCCTCTGCTGTAGTAGCTGACAAATATTTGAGCAATCTTTAATCTACTGCTAAAAATCAGTAAACTGGCAGGAGGTAATTTAAAAAACATGCTAAAACCATTCAGGTAATCACAAAAGCAACACCTTTTTCTGACACACAGATTTAAGACAGCTTGATACCTTGAAAGAGGTTTCCCCCTCACTGAATTCACAACAAGAACAAGGTGACTATTGCATTATTTTGGAAAAGGCAGCTCTCCCTGCATTTTGAGCCTGCTTCAAGTAGTTCCCAATGATGACTGTCTCCCTGGAGGAACCCTCTCCAGCTAACCTAGAATTCCAGTTGCTTTACAAACCAGCTACTTTGAAAAAAGCTGCTTAGCAGCAGTAAGTGATTTTTGTTTGATTTAAATTTAAGCTCACATGAATGTAGCAAGGACACTGCTATGGCTGAGTGACAAAACATTACATTTTTCCTCGTGTGCAGCTTTGTAAAAGCTTTTGCAATGCTAAAATTATGTTGAAGGTACCCTGAAAGCATCAGGGATACCCTCACAACAAAAAGCAGGATAACACATGGAAATTTTATCCCCCCTCACTGCAGGTTTGCAAACACATTAGTTTGATGCTACTGTGTTGTGAAAACACACCAACATCTGGAGAGATGCTTTTGGTGCCAGCTCCCCAAAATCCTTTCCACAGAGAACATTACTACTTTTAGAGAGTTATCAGCACATACACACCAAAATACATCAGACACAAGCAGAGTCACACCTTGACCAAATCCATGGAAGTAACATGCTGCCTTTACAATGGCTACTAAGAGCTTGCTGGAATAAAGTATAGTTTCCCAGAAAACATTAAGCATATTTGAGCTCACTCAATTTGTATGAAATCCCTTGATTTGCATCACTCAGCCAAGTGACACAAAACCAAATTAATGCTGTGCATTATAAGGTGCTGGCAGTTTTTAATCTGTTGATCTCCCAACCAAGATTTGCCACATAACCCGAAGTTATGAGCAAAGATTCACAGTCACATAACCCTTGAATTATGAGCAAAGATTCACAGCCCTACAACCCTGAATTATGTGCAAAGACTGACAGCCATATAACCCTAAGCCTGCCCAAAGAGAAGCCCATGGTGGTGAAAGGTGAAAGACTTGAATTTAGGAGGTTAACTAACAGCTCCCTGGCTATAACAGCTGCCTAGGCCATACCATAGAGATGTTTGCCTCAGTAAATGAGATGCCTTTGTTAGAGAGTGAACTATTACAAATGAAAACAACACCATTTCACTTACCTCCCAAGGGCAGTGGCCAGTGCGCCAACACTCAACTGAGCAAAACAACCACTTGTTACTCAAAGACAGGAGCAGAGCGAAGTCAAGAAACAGCAAAATTTACCTGTGCCTCTGTGGTTGCCTCTGGCAGGTTGGTGTCTTCAGCCTGAGCCCCTACATGGCTGCCAGCCCCTGTGGGTGCTACTGGGTGCTCTTCCTTCGGAAGCTCATGCGTGTGGACAGCCGAGCCCTTCCTCTTCGCCGCCTTTTTCTGCGGCTGCGCGACGTCGCCCTTTGCTTGTCGCTGTCTGAAGCAAGCAAACTGTTGAGGAAAGATTGCAAGAGGTACAGGGAGAGGTAAGCAAGGAACAAGTAGCAGGACCACAAGATTAACACAGTCATGGGTGACAGAGCTCCTGTCTAGAGAAAAGCTACACATCTGCAGAAAAACTGCTTTATCTGCCCATTCGCCACACATTCACAACATATTGGCTAACTGTCCCATTCAAGCAACAAATCTCACACCAGCACTAAAGGCTCATTTCCACACAAGAATCAAAGTTTGGATCAGTGAAACTTTGTGTGTCAATGATAATCCAGAATCACAGCAAGACAAATCAGTACAGGAATGAGTTGCCAATATAGTAGAAGCATTAGGAAAAAATAATAAAAATAATAATTGAGCAGTCTTTCTGCAAGAGCAGCAAAACCAAGAGCCCCCTTCTCATGATGCCAGAACCAGCACGCCCCTAAAACACATCTAAACAGGTCTTTGCCAGCCTAAGCTTTGAGATGAGGATTCACTTCCGTTAATTTTAATGCTCCTTCCCTGCCACCCCCTTAAGAGAACACAGCAAAACTTCTTCGCCAGAAAGCAGCCTCCAGTACATAAATAGAAAATCAATTAAGCCAGGTCATTTTAATTTCTTCTGTTGAAAAATCAGATGCTCTACTTTATCAGGCTATCACAGCTCTATGAAGCCCCAGGGACATGTAAAGAATGTCACTGACAATTTATTACCCAACTCTCCCTAACACCCTAAACAGCTTAAAAAGGATTATTGTTATTTTCAACTCCACTATTGTGTTTAGGCAGCATTTCCAAGTAACATCTCCCCCACAGCAGAAATCCAGACATCCTTCTCCTAAGGAAAAAGGCTTCTTCAAGGTTAAAACCACAGGTTATCAAGTGCAGTGTTACCTCCTTGTGATGAGACAAAACAGACAATTAATTGATGACTGGATGTAAATATCACTGCCAAGTTCTACCTGCAATACATAGGAAAATCCACTGCACAACAGCTTGGTTTTCCTGTCAAACAGCCACCTTGCAGGAAAATCATGTCCCATTCCTCTCATTCAGTTTGTGAAAAGGACCTGGTTCAGTCCCCTGCCCTTACAGGAACTTCTACCTGACAGCTTAGCTACTCAACAGGTGCACAGTTACACATCTGCTACACCCAGCAGCCTGTTTAAAAAGCATATTTGCAGAAAGACATCAATTTCTTGTCAGCTGATAAAATTCTTATGCAGAAAAAACTGATTTTTGAGATGACCTTCTGTAATTTCTACAGTTAGTAACACTGAAATGCAGATGAAATGAAGATTGCCAGACTTGTGCCTTTCACAATAAGCAGAATGAACAGAGCATGGAGCTGCAGTGAGACACAAATACCATCCTCTGAAACCAGGTGGCAATGCCAGCACTTGCTGATGGCAATGCATGTCAGAAATAGCTACAGCACTAATTAACCTGATAACGTGGGGAAACGGGGCAGGAGGAAACCTGCAGGAAAATGGAGAGCAGAGGAAACTGCTGAAGCAAGGGAAAAGGGACAACAGGAGTAAAACAAGCAGAAAAGATGAAAGGCAGAGAGAGTGGGCATTACAGAGAGCAGTTACTGATTCATGGAGGGAGACCAAGCATCTCACATTAAAATACCAAGACTTGGCATGACTGAACACTAGAACAGCATAAATTTTAAAATGCACAGGGTCAAAGAAAACAAAACTTATTGTGTCCCATTCACATGCACTAAACACAAAATCGTAACACATACCATGCCAAAGTACCTAACTACACCAAAATTTTATGGAACTGCTGGACTTGGTGGAGTGGCTGGATTCCAACATGCTCCAGGATTGATGGGAAAAGCTCTATTTAGAGCAATATCAGGTTTCCAAAGCCTTTCATCAGCTCCATGAAGCGTCACAGTGAGAGAATCCCAAATTCACAGACAGCCATCCAACACAAAGCAGGGAGTGTGAATGTGAAGAAAGCAAGACACAACTGCCTCTGCCTCACCTCAGTGAGATCCCATCAGCCTGTTTTGAATGTTTTAACTCTCCTTTTGCTTTCTAGAAGCACATGCAGAGGTGAAAGCTTAACTTTTAGCCAAGGTGTGGCATTACCACAGGAACCCTGAGAGCACTGTCCTCCACAGCATCCCAAGCAGCTGTTGGAACACAAGAACACCTTTCTACAGGTACCAATGCACTGCAACCTCATTTCAGACCCAGCCAGTTAAAAGGTGATGTATTACTTTATGTGCTTCAGAAATTAGTATCCAAACCAACACCCAGAGCAGAAAACCACATCAGCACCAAACACAAACAGGTTGTTAAATAAGCATTAGTCCAGCTCTTGGATACAGCAAACATAAGCAAGAAGTGCTCTTCCACAAAACCAAGAAATGTTTTCTAGACCTTCCTCAAAATGACGAGGTGGGAAAACCTCCTGGAAAGCCTGAACTCATTTTTTCAGCTCCTAACTGTAACATGGAGGCAGAGCACAACTTCCCACACCTGAGGTATGGCACAGAGAGCTCTGTCACTAGAGGCACAGGTGGCCAACATGCAGACTAATTAATGGGAGGTAGGAAAAAACAAGGAGAAAAAAGCAGCACTGAACAGTTGGGCTTGTTCTGTTTCTCAGTTACTTCCCTGGCCATCAGTATTACATTTGTTAGGTACAGGAATCTGAAGCACCTGATACAGTCAGTACTCATCTGCCAATTACTATCTCCAGTAAATACAACAGTTGGCATTATCATTAGGTGATAACTTAAATGCATTTCAATAATGATATTTTTATTCCTGTATGATAAAGGATAATGCAAGTACTGGTTTGAAAAGGAAAACATTTAGCTCCTACTTATTTGCTAAGTTATTGCTTAGCAGACTAAAATCTAAGGATGCTAAAAACAAAATAATTCATTTTTTGGAGGGTGGGGGTGAGGCAGAAAGCCCTGAAGAGTTCCCACCTGCAGGATCAAACTGCTTCAGTGTCACATTCACTGCACAGGTTGCTACAACAGAGGCCTCTCACATCCAAACCAGCCTCACTCCTGTCCCCTGCTGTCAGGAGTGCCTGTGCAGGGATGGTTCAGAAAGCTGATCTGATGGACACTGAACACTGCTGTGTCAGTGGGAGGACCTGGAGCTGCTCTAGGCTGCACCACAGCAAGGAGAACCTGTACTTGCTCATGGCTCTTCCTCCCTTTGAAAGCTGTGCTGCATCCGTGAGGAGGGGAGCACAAAGAAAACCAGGAAAAAAGAAAGGCAGAAGAAGAAAAAAGTGGAAACATCACCTTGTCTGGTGCTCACAATCTGCCAGCCAAGGAATAGATCTCTGTGACATTTTAATCAGCAGAGGAAGCACCACATCTACCTCTGCCTCTCCAAAATTCTTCCTCTCCTCTCAGACACCATGAAGCAGCAACAACATTGCTGGGGCTGATAATGATATTTGTGTTGGGTTTTTTTGTTTTGTTTTTTTTTAATGGGAAGACAGAGATTTAGCACACAGTATAAAAAATAGTAAATGCAACACTGGAAAGTAACCGGGCATTTCCAACCAGCTCCTTGAGCATGATTACCAAGACAAAGCAGAAGTTTTTACCTAACGGGGTTAGCACACAACCAGCGTTAAACACATGGTTTCAGGTAGTAATTACTTGGAGAATGTTATCTTTGTACATCAGCCTCATCCTGTGAGCTCTGCACAAGTCCCTGAACTACACGCAAGTGAAGACACCTAAATGTTCAAAGCTTACGAAGTGTTTGTTACTGGTGTGACTGGAAACCAGTCCCAAACCGAGCCCAGCTCTCCGCTAACACCCACCTGCGGACACACCGGCAAGCGAAGGAGCCAGCGGAGTGATAAAACAACACCTGTTCTCTGGGACACTCAGCTGGAAATGCAGCATTCCCAAGAACACTGAACCCCAGGCAAAAAAACCCCCAAGGAAAACAGAGCCTGAGGGACACTTTGTGCACAGCTGTCAGCTGCTCTGTGTTCACCCGAGGTCATGTTTCTGTGCTTGTGCAGCGGAATAGGCGCCCCTCAGGCGGCAGCGGAGCCACGGTGCCAGGGCAGCCCCCTCAGGCTCCGGGGATAGCCCCGGGCCGGCAGCGACTCAACTCCGGAACCCACAACGGAGGGGAGAGACCAGGGGCGGGCTGAGGGGAAGCCGCCCCCCGGCCTGCCGGCTCTCTCAGGCGCAGCCTTACGCTTAGCCGGGACCCCTTCCCCTCACCTTGGCCCTGCCGGCCTCCAGCTTACGCCTCCGCGCCTCCTCCGGCGTCTCCATGCAGCGGCCGGGGCGGTGCGCGGCCCCCGCGCCCTCAGGGCGGCGGCAGCCAAGCTCCGCTCATGGCCGCCCCGGGCCTCTCCCCGCCCGCCGCCGCGCCGGCCACGCC
>VWYE01015481.1:0-41304 GCA_013398995.1 Alaudala cheleensis
AGTTTTCTTTGAGTAATTAAAAAGATGAAACCAGATTAAGTTTTCTTTCTCCTCTGCAGACTCTGCATGGCCTCAGTTCCTAATTGATGATGTAAAATACTCCTGCTTTTCACCCTGCCTGAGTCCTTGTGCCACCCGTGTAACACTGCCCACACAAAAACCCTGAACTCCTTCAGGCAAAAATAAATTGTTATTATTACATTTGTCATTAAATCCCCTGACTTCAACTGTTACAGTAATCAGGATAACAACAGCATGAATTAGGATGTGTACAATGTTTCAAAACTAGTAAAACTATAAACACTGGAGGTACCAATGAACAATTAAGCAAGCAAACCTTTATTATTAATGTGCTGTCCCCAAATAATCTGTTGCTCCTGTTTAGAATCAGAGTATAAAAATGGCATTTTTCCCCCTACAGTTTGAATTTCCACTGAAATAAAATGACTGTAAAACTGGTTTTGATTCACTTTTCAAAACACCCTCCATGCATTTAACAAGGATAGAACTGAGTAAATATCCCCAAGGAAGGAGCACTTTTTCCATGTGCTGCAGTTTAAACCAGTGTGTTCTGTGCTGGTTTATTTTGGATGAGGCTCACAGAGTGCAAGGTCCTGCAGGGTCATTGTGTGTCTGCAGACAGGGCACAGACAGAGCTGAGCCTGCCCTGAAAGGAGCCACAAAGGGACCAGCCGAGGGATGAATGGGAAACTGATAACAGGGTGTCAAACAACACCCGACAAACACCCACAGATCCCACCCCAGCCCAGTTTTAGGTGGTTTGGGGTGTAAATGCAGCCCTGCTGCAGCACACAGTCCCTGCAGGGAGATATTCCTCAAATTCAGCAGCGTCCATTTGTCCATGACCAGAGTCACAACTGGTGGAGCCCTCACTGATATTTGTCTTTTCCTTTTCTTTAGTGTAAAAACCTAAAAGATCTGAGTAAATCCTATTCAATATGATACATGAGGAAGGCATTAATTGATTTTTAATATACAAGATGATGAGCTGAATCCTGCTCTTTTAACCTAAGCAAAACACAAACTGCAAAGGAAATTCTGCTTTACTTAACTGGATCAAGTCCTGTTCAGCAGGATCCCTTTATGTCACTGTAACAATCAAATAATTTAAAAAAAACGACCTCTCAAATGAATTCTTTCCAAAGTCACATAAACTGTCAGCAAAAGAGGTGGAGAAGGAAAGGAAAGCAGCTGCTTCTGTTTTACCTGCTCAGCCACCTGTTAACTGGAATGAATGAACAACCTGAGCACTGCTGGGGAATCCTTGGATTTCCTGTGGAGAGCCCAAAATTCAGCTCCCATTCGAAGACACGTTGGTGACTGATTTATATAAATTAAATTACAATTACAATTGACACAAAATAAAAATATGTCAGACTGTGAAGGCTGAGAACCAGTTTATAAAATAAAAAAGCTTTAAGCAGTGTTAGCACCCCAAATTCTAGACAGAAAGAAGCTTGAACATTGACAATAACATTGGCAAAATCTGTTATTTGCAAAACCCACAAGCTGTGCACACGTTTGCAACATCATCCCCCACACAGATATTTCTAAATATTGCCTTCAGACTTTAACAGCAGATCCTTAATGAGAAAAAAGATGTTCTGCTAGAGATGTGCCGTGGCACACAAAATCCTGAAAGTCAGCAAAACAACCCGGCAGAGGCAGATCCACAATTAACAAACAAAATTTGACAAGGCAGGATCTGCACTGATTTTTTTTCTGTTCCAGGCACTTACCTGCTGTCTTGTTGCAACGTGTTATAAAGATATTTCCTAAAAGATTTTGGCAAATGAATTATGCAGCTGCAATGCAATAACGAAGGTAGAAATTTGCCCTGTTATCAGTCACACACATTCAAGCAGAAAAGCCAGTGCAGCACAGTAGATAGAACTATAAGCTCTGGGATCTTCTCATTCAACCAAGATTGCTTCATACAAAAGTTGACAATGCACTAGTGAAAGCCATTGTTGATATTCAACATTTTTTAAATAGCTGAACAGAATAGACAATAAGGCACGAAGGAAAACTTGGATAGGAGGCTGGCCTGGAGTCTGGGTTCAGAAAGGGGGAAAAAAAAGCATTAAAAATGGACAATAAATACGTGATTCTCATTTTTTTGCCATGAATGTATCAATTAACTGATCTTTACTGTGCTGAAATTCTGCTGGTTTTAAAGGGGGAATAAAACATAAACCATAATTTCTAAATTTCATCCATGTAAATCTGGGTGTAGTTGGAAAAACTGGCACTGAGAGACACAAATGTTTGTGTGGGTCACATTCAGCAGCAACTAATGTCAATTAAGGACTTTGCAAAATCCCTATAGGCTCATCCCATTCATTGTCAGAGCCACCTGCCCAGGCTGAGGAAATCACACATTTCAGTCCTTATAGCAGAAAAACGATTCCTGTCAAATACTTTTTTAAACTGTGAAAAAATCCACTATTTATATTTCCTGTTATTGTGTCTGAACTCCTGATTTCCTCAATAAAAAGAGATCAGAGCACAGTGTCCAGTCTTTGAAGGAGCTCCTGATGTTTCAGAGATCTTGCACATGGCAGAAAATGGTTTATTTCAACAACTGCTTGTATTTGGTTCATTTTCCCTAAAATTCCAGTGCCAACAGGAAAATCCCACCTTGCCCAACTCTGAAAAACTGCATCAGCACAAAGATATCTTATTTTTTTCTACTGGCACACCTGAAACACCTTGTGTAGACCATACTAAAACCAGAGTTTAAACAATTTTATTTATTGATAATTTAGATAAGGCAGCAAAACTTTCTACTTTACTCCTACTCAGAAATAATTCTGAGTTATTTCTGGTGTTATTTCTCCAGCTCTGCCTTGGTTTTCATTGTGTGCTGCTTCACCCATGCAGCATGTATTCAGTATTGCTTTCTCCAGTTTTTTAATTTTTAATTTCTTTTATAGGAGAACAGGTTATTTCAAGCTACACCAAGCAGTTTATGATGAATGTTGGTAGAGTAATTTAGCATGGGAGGATTTTTGTTTGCTAACCCTGTTTTATTGTCCCCTAATTCTGCTGCTGAGCTCAGAAGGTGGAATGTAACTGCATTTCATAGAGTATTTCCCCCTCTTATTTTCAGTTCTTGTAGGTATGTGATTAGAATTTAGACATCACCTACATTTTTTAGCTTTCCTGGAAGAAAGGACATTGCTTGGTTTGTCTCTGCTCTGTGTGTGCTGCTCTTCCAGTGAATCCCTGGAAATCCAGGTGTGTCCAAACACTTTTGTCAAAACTGGATTTGCCACAGATGAGGTGAATGCAAGAACTGATCAGCACAGGACTCCAGGCAGAGGGAAGGAATTCTGAGCAGGGAAGAGGGGCCTTGATTACACCCTCCTAAGTGGCTGTTCCCTGAGTTCCCCAAAAATATTTCCCCAAAAGGCAAGGATTGAAACCAGCTGAGGATCCTCTGCACTGCTGCAAAGCACAATGGCTGCAGCCAGCTCCATTTCCATCTCCATTTCTATTTCCTCCTCCATTTCCATTTCCTTCTACATCTACATGTCCATTTCCATTTCCATTTCCATTTCCATTTCCATTTCCATTTCCATTTCCATCTNGCCAGCTCCATTTCCATCTCCATTTCTATTTCCTCCTCCATTTCCATTTCCATTTCCATTTCCATTTCCATTTCCATTTCCATTTCCATTTCCATCTCCATTTCCATTTCCATTTCCATCTCCATTTCCATCTCCATTTCCATTTCCCTGTTCAGAGGCCCCTGTAGGACAGCCCTGGGAGACATTCCCCATTTCATTTGTATTTACCACTCCTGACTTTGGCTGGAAGTCCCCCTCAGGCAGCAGAGTGGGAACAGATTGAATTGGAACCACTTTGGTCCAGGTTCCACCACCACAAACCAGATTTTCTCTGCCCTTGGGAACAGAAGCTGTGAGCAGAAGTGTCCAAATCACTCAAGCCAGGAGAGCTGGAAGGAAAACCACTGCTCCTTCCATCCCTGGAAGTGTCTCACAGCAGCCCATCCATGTCCTTGGAGGTTGAATTTACCCAGAACAGGTGGAATTGCACTGATGTTTGCAAAGCTGCCTCCTCCCAGAGTCAAACCCTGTAAATTGTCCAGCCCAGTGTGAAATGTATTTTCCAAGTTAAAAAAAGAAGCAAGTTTGGTGCCTCCATTCATGTCAGGGAGAAATCAAACAGCCACAGGGCATTTTGCTTTGTAGTGGCCTTTGAGTCTCAGTCATGCAATGATACCTCCAGCTCCTCCACTGAAATTAATTGCATTGATTTCCAATTAGTTCATTGATGTTGGTGGGCATTTTCATGTGCCAGAGGATTGGATCTAAACCAGCCAGAGTAATGACATCTATATTGAACACTATTCCCTTTCCTCTTGCTCCTGTGGGATTAGAGAACAACTTGCCACAAGAAATCTGAACATCAAACATCAGTGCAATTTGCAAAACCTTTTTATGTCTTTCTTCCTTCTTGACACTTACACTGAGTCATTTTCACCCTGATTTGCAATCTAAACAATTCTATAAACTTCTGGGATTCATCAGGGAAGGAAACCTCCCAAACAGCTGTGCAGGATCTCTTCATGCAGCAGTGCACAGGGAAAACCTGGTTCCAAATGCTTCAAAATTATTGACTGTACTCCAAAGCTACATGAGGAGAAATCAGAATATGAACCTGAGCTCATTTTACATCTTATCCAGAGCTGTGAATCACAGAGCACCTCAGCCTTCAAACAGGGAGATTTAAATAAGGAGAGGAACCCACTGCTGGTTTTCTGGGTCAGGTTCCTCCTGTGTTATTCCACAGATGCTGTGGACACACTGTCTGTTTAAAACCTGCCTCTTCTTAAAAGGATGAGAAATTCTGCTCTCAAGCCCCCAGTGTTTCACCCAGTGGAATTCTGAAATTGTCAGTAATAATTCTGTAAATTATGTCTACAAGAAAATTGCAGTTCTGTCCTCCTGAAGGGAAGGATTATTTCACCACACAGCTCAGTGTTCATCTCTGAAAATCACTCACGAGGCTGCCCTTGGCAAATTCACAAGCTGCAGTTGTCAGGACCATCATGAAGTTGTATGCAACATCAATTTAACGATAACATTACACTGGTTTTCCCTCCAGCCTTGCGTGGAGCCTGTGAATTTGTGGGAAAGAGATATTCAATACCAAGGGAGCCCTGAACAATGCAGCAAATGACAGATCTGTGTTCTGAGGACATAACATGCACCTTGTCCACGTTTCACTTGGCTCCTTTCAAACAGCTGCCAATCCTGCTCCCAGATAAGTGCAGAACATTACATGCATTCAGAAACTGTTTAAATTATTTTAAAGTTTTAGGTTACTACTTTAATTGGAAAGTCTTCATTTCCCTCCCTTCCTAAAGCCACGATATGAATTCTCCCCTCATTGTTCCCATGTTCTGTGATAGAAGCTGCTATAATTTAGCACTCAGCTCCGCTGAATCCCATTATGAAGTCCCATCTTATATCACACAGAGGATATCTGAGCATAAAACATAAAATGCTTAGCTTGTCAGGATAGGGAGCTTGTCATCTCTTTAATTTGATCACTAAAGTGGAATTTTGGATTTAAAAAAAAAAAAAAAGTTGGACTATAATGGCGAGATAATGCGAAATATCCAGATTTTTAAAGTGACTGACAGGCTGTGCAGGGCAGAGATAGAGATATGTGTGACCTTCACAGGAGTTAATTAAAATATGGAGAAAAAAAATTCAAACTGTGCTTTTTTTTTTCCTTTTCCCCCACGGAAGTTTGTGTTTGAAATGTCCCTCAGCAGTACCAGGGGCAGTCCAGCAGGGCTCCTGTTTGCCACACAAGGTCCCCTTGAACAACTTCCCTCAGAGATTGTCACAGGCAGGGTCCCTCTGCCACTCTGGTATCCACATGTTTAACAGAAATCCTCTCTGCTGGCCCACATTGACATTTAGGCTTGGAACATTCAATCTGTTCTCAAGAAATCCTGGGGAAGACCTTAAATGGAGTATTTGTGTTGACCTTGCAATAGAATCATGGAAATGTTCAGGTTGGAAAAGACCTGTAAGGTGATTGAGTCTAATTGTTGTTACTATCTAATGATTTCTTTCCTTAACATAATTATCTTAACATTCCAATAATAATTATATTGCAGTGATAAATATACAGACTTTCTGATTTACTGAATTCTTTTAAGAAGTAAGAAAAGAAGTGTTAGAAATAATGTAACACGAATTAAAACTAATATTTGCTTGATGAAGTATCAGTCTGAAAATTCAATGGGTGTCTTCAAGCAATATATTAGCAATATGAAGAAGCTTAATAAATCATGAAGAAGCTTAAATCAGTGTTTTCTTGCAGTGGCTTTTCAGATTTGAAGCCAATTACTTTGGTACACTCGCTGCTCAACAGCTGCATGAAGTTCCTTGAAGATGCCCAGAGCTCTGTGGCACAAGGATTGGTGAGACCTGAGCAGGGAAATGATGTCCTGTGTGTCACAGAGTGTTCCCAGCAGTGCCCCAGATGTCACACCCTGGGTTGGGGTGGAACAAACCTCAGTTTTTCCTCCTCCCCCCAATCCCAGAACTGTGAATCTCATGGCAGAAGCTCTTACCCCTGGTATAGAAGATCTAATACAAGCCTTTGTTTTCTTCTCTGTTTCACCTTTTTTGCCATAAGAACCAAGCAGTTTAAGAGATAGAATGCTGCCCTATTTTTTATTACTGTTCTAGGTTGCAAATCAATTCAATATTGTTTCCACAGGAACTAAAACAGACCTAAGTCTTTTCTCAAGAGAAGGACCCAAGCATGGCAAGAGACCATGGAGCTCTTTGTACTCCCCCAAATCTCATCCTCAGCTGGGTTCTTTCCACATTGTCCATCCACAGCTGTCTGATTTATGTGGGTTATGAAGAGTTTCACACCCTCAGCAGGGCTGGATAAAGGAAATTTATGACACTGCAGGAGCAGCCCCGTGGTCAGGCTGTGATGGGGCAGAGCTGCCACAGGGGCAGGGTGTGAATCAAAACATTCCAACAGCCTGGTGCTCATGGAAATCACCTTAAACTCGAGAACCCTGTCCTGCTGAAACTCTTCCCAAGGTGCTCTGATCCTGTCAGAAAGTTTTCCTTCCAATGAACTGGCATTTTCTGACAAAACCCCCTTTTGTCTGAGCATCCCTTGATGGCACTGATGGGGAATATGGGGGTGAAATGAAAGATTTGCAGCTGCTGGAAACAATATTTATAAAAAATGATTGCAAACACAGGTTTCCATTGAGGAAAGGAAGAAGAGTTAACAATGAGTGCCTAAATACTTGCTGCTCACATAAAGACACTTTTTTTTCCCCCTTGCACAATCTTGGAGCATAAGACATGGAGGTGGGCTTGGGGGAAAAGATGCAATAAACAGTGGGCTCCCTTTTTATTATTTTTTTACAATAAATTTTCATAAAAATATCTACAAAAAGGCCAAGTTAGCAGTGTTGGATATTACAATGTATTTGATTAATTTTTTTCTTTTTTAATATAAAATTGTCAGATAATCTTGTCCTGTAAAAATACTACATTTTAAAATTCACCGTGGAGCTGTCAGGCTCCCACAGCCTCTCCGAGCTGGAGCTGGTACTGAGCTTGTGCTCCTTGTCAAAATTTAATGAGAAGACCAGTTCTAAAATAATTGAATTTTCATATCAGAGCGAACCAGGATTACTCAGACAATAAAAATGCTGAGTCCTGTACTGTTACTGGCAAATACCTTTTGCTTTGCTCATGGAATCAGTATGTAAATGTTCAGGGTTTGTATTTAAGGCATCTTATGCATTTAGAGTTGTAGTACTGGCAATAATTTCAAATGGTGCTGTTGATAAGTAGCTGGGATTTTTTTTTTTTTTAATAATGTTCAAGCTGTAATTTGTTTGGTGATTCGGGATAAGCATTTGGTTTATATTTTATATAAATGTTAATGCACTCGCGGTTTAATTATATTCCTTAACTTTCAGCGTTTCAAAAGTGGAATTTGAAGGCCCCTCCATCAGATTGTCTTGCTTCCATGGAATACTTATGAGTACAGTGCCACTGACTTTTGGCTTTGAGGAGTGGAACTGTCCCCAAAGTTAATGGCAGCTCCAGAGGGTGGGTGTGTGTGCTGGGCCATGAAGGGAGGACAATGCTGGGTGGATTCCTCAGCTCCAGGTTGAGAAGTCAGAGACAAAAGGGCCCCATCAGAAGTACGAAAGGATTAAAAACCAAACGAGAACCAAAACCCCACCCCTGAGCGGGATTATTTACATAAATAATGAAAGAAATACTAAATATCCACCAGCAATGTGGGTTGGTGCTGCAGGAAGGGCTCATGGAAATAAGGAAAGGGGTTCTCACATAAGGCTGAACATTACCAACACCTTTATTTCCTTTTCTTGTTTTCCAGAGATTATTATGAGGTATAAAACCGCAGGAATAAGGACTGCTAAACTTTTCCAGCTGCCCAGGTGTCTGGAACTGTCTCAGCATCAGAATCTGAATTGACTGTGTGAAGCTGTGTTGAGTTTTCAGCGTGTGCCAGGACATTTTTGACTCTAATTCACAAGGAAGGAGAGCTCCTGAACAACTCCCAGCACACAAAAGGCCTTGGATCCACTTTCTCCTGATGCTTCCCAGCCCATCTTCCAACAAAACACCCCAACAGTCTCGGTATTAACACTTAGGCAGAGTTAATTGGCCATGTATAATTTTGTTTCCTTGCCCAGCTCACCTAATTTAATTTAATTTCGTGTGTAGCTGCCTCAGATATGGCACAAAAAATCCATGAAAGAGAGGAGATTTTGAAAAATAAACTTCCAAGCCCAAAAAGGAGTCTGTGAGACAAATTCCAAACCCTGACCAAAGATGAACTGAAGAAGTCCCTGCTGTGGTTGCTGTCCTGCACAGGCAGGGAGGAGCCTGCACTGCTCCATGGGAGGTGTAGTTCCATCCTCAACACTGAATTTCCAAAAAGAAGAAATGCAGGAAAGAGGCAATCTGCAAGGAGACTAATGCAGCTCCTGGGGTGCTGTGCTGGGGGTCTTGGAACACCTGCAGGGCCAAGTGAACATCTGGATTTTATTTTGCTGATATTACAGTAATATTGGCTGGGAAAGTTATTATTCATCATGGCATGAAATGGAATTGGGTGGTCAGGTGGGTTTGTTTTTCCAGTCTGCAATCTTCACCACTTCATAGCTGCATAATTGATATTTCTTTTTTTTTTCCTTTTTTTTTTCCCTGCAGATGAAAATAACATCCTCCTCCTCAGATGAGGTTTCTTCACATCCAGAGGTGGGGTCCAGTAACATGGATATTGTCCCATGTCAGTACAAGTTAAACAGTCACAAAATCACAGAATATTTAGGGTTGGAAAGGACCTAGAAGTCAACGTGGGCAGCTTCAGGCTCTGTCTTTGCCTCACACTGTCATTTTCTCAGGCTGTAAATCCAGTGCTGTCTCTGATTTCATGGCACCTGAATTCCCGTGTCCCATTGAGACAGAATATCATATTTAGCAGGAATTATACCAAATTTTTTCACTCTGTTCCTCCTGAAAGCTTTCCTACTCGAGTATGAATTTAACAATTCCTTACACATTTCTCTCCCTCAATTATGAACAGATTTTACAGGCTGGGAATTGCTGCTGGCAGGAGCTGTGTGTCAGTAATTAGGTGTCACCTCTGTGCCCTGGAAAATGCTCCCAGAGACAGCAACACTGAGCAATGGGCAAAGGCATCAGGTGATATTTTAAAAAGCAGCTTATTATTTCCTGAAATGAACTGAAAATGTCAGCTGGGAGAGACAAATAAGAAATAAAATCCTGGGACAGTTTCTTGAAGCGTGAGAAACAGGGAAATGTTACAGAGTGAGATCAAACTTTGTGTTTCAAAACACGAGTTTCTGCCCAAATGATCCCTTGCAAGAAAATCAAATTGAAATACAGGCACAAGACTGAAACTCCTCATGCAGACAGAAAATAGGATAACTTGGAAAGGCCCCAGAGTGAACAACTGAAAACTGCAGGTTCCAGAGCAAGAGGTATTTCCCATTTTAGCTAAAGGACACTGCCTTGTGTCAGAAACAGTTTGTTTCTCATTTTTTTGGGTGGCCCTTTCCCAAATTTCCACAGGAAATAATGGTGTTTGTACACTGAATATTACTGGGGGGATTTTTTGGTGGGTTTTATTTTTGTTTGCTTTTTTGTTTGTTTGTTTCTTTGGGGGGTTGTTGCTGTTGGGATTTTTGAGTTTTTGTTTGGTGTTTTGGGGGTTTTTTTGGGATGAGCAATGGAATTTAAGGAAAACATTTTGTGTTGAAACCCTTGGTGGGAGCAGTCAGGTGGCTTCCCTGGCTCTGCTGCAGGGTTGGCAAGATGCAGAAGAGGCAGGAGAAGAGCAGCTGAGCCAGCTCTGAGTTATCTTTATACCAATTTTGCACAGGGTGAGTCACTTCTGCAAAAACACTGAGTTATATGAATGTACAAGAACGCATTCAGTGCTTTGGCTTTACAAAGCTTGCCTGAATTGTAGCTGAGAAAAGGCAGGAGAAGCTCATTAATCTTGTGAAACAGTTGAAATTCTCTGGAGGTGAACACTTTCCAGCCTGAACCTGAAAATGATAATTGCTGCTGGTAGGAATGAAGCATCCCTAAACCTTCCCCTCCCCTTCTGCATTCACACAACTTCTCCTCGGAGCAAATGTGCAATAAAACATCATTTCTGTGTACAGTGGGGACCTCCTGGGGGCTTGGTGCCAGAATCTGTACGAAATCAGCCCAAAAATGCATTTTATCCCACAACTAAAAAGAGGTTAAAGAGTCCCTAACGTGGTCTTTTAGCCCTAACAGACTTTCATACCGTTTCCTCATCTCAGATCAACTTTATTATAATACAATAATTACACACAACTTTATTATAATACAGTAATTACACGGGGTTGGGGGGAAATAAAAAGTAATGATGATAACTAACGTCAGGCACATTGAACGGCCCTTGGTGCCCCGTGATTCCCCCACTGAGGGCTCAGGGAAAGGCTCCCTGATAAGTGGATGAGTGATTATCCCCCGTGCTAATGGGCAGTGATAGAGAAAACTCCTCCAGATGGGCAGAATATTCATGAGGGGGCTGCTCCAGCCGAGATAAGGATGGGAGATGCCACAAGCAATCACTTATGAGAACATCAGGACGGGAATATTCACTCTGGGGGATGCTGGGCCACACCTGGGGGGTCTGGGTGGGGTGGGCAGAGCCAGGGCTGGGATTTGGGGCCAGGGACTGAGCCCAGGGCTGGGTTCCACCAGTGCAGAGCCATTGGCACCACTTCTGGCCCTGTCCCTTTAAGGGGACCTCTTTAAGGTCTCCAATCCAAACCGTTCCATGATTCCATGGCAATTTCAGCTGCCCTGTGTCAGGGTGAGATTCACCCCACCCTGGAACCCCAAATTTGGATTTGGAACCCCAAATCTGAGCAGCCAAGGCAGAGCTCAGGCACTTGGGAAGGTGCAGGTGAACTGCAGTGGCTTTCCTTGGGAGGAGAATTGCCCCAGCCCCTGAAGGGCTGCCCTTTAGCAGAGAGTCAGAGAATCTTTAGGTCAAGGTTTGGAGAATTACTCTCATTTTTCATTCTATTCCAACATTTTCCTCCCAAACGGGATGGATACTTCAACATCTTAAAATCTTCCCATATCAATAATCTGAAAAAAATCTCAATTTGCCAGTCAAAAGTTCTGAGTGTTTTGAGATGTTCTATTTATTTTTTACAAATTTCAAAATTTTAAAATAGAAATAAAATTAAAGTTAATATTTTTGTTAACATTTCTCAATATTATAAATAAATTATTTCTTAAGAAGGAAAACAAATCTACTATGAAGAAAAAATGCCACGTTGATAATTATGAGATTTCTTCACTAAATTCAAACATGTGAGGCACTCTCACTTTCTGTTTTTATAAATCAGTGTCTTCCTAGACCAATCCCACTTTGCAAAATAAACTGATGATCATGGCTCAGCATCTCCTCTGACCACACAGGACAAGGCTCCAGCCCAGTGAAGTTCTCATGAAGGCAGTGAAGGATGGAGATGGGAGATGTGCTGTTCCAGGCTGTGGTTAATGGCTCTCCATCCTCTGCTCTGGTTCTTTCCATTCAAAGCCCTTTTGAGGAGCAATATCCTGCACTGAAATAACTTGTGTGATGTGATCAGCTCAGCCAGGAGCAGCCATGGTCCACACTGCTTTGCCAATAATCTCACTTTATCCACACTGCTTTTAAGTGAAAAATGGGGTTTTTAACACACAGACATCTGTTAGTAAAAAAAACCTCAAAAATTAAATTCTCTGACAGATTTCTGCTTTAATTAAAAAATATTTCCCATAAACTCTTCCCAGCAAATGTGTATATTTGGGGAAAAAAACCCCAAACCAACCAAACAACCAAAACCCAAAAATACTTTTCCTTTCTAATTCCATTCCACTAAAATAAAGCCCCAAAGCTGAATGTCTTTCTCCCAGCCTGGAAAGCACCAAAGCTGAGAGGGTTTCACCCCAACATAAAACTGAATCTGAACTGACTGACCTGAAGCTCTGCTGAGCTCCAACCAACCTCAATCAGAACAACTCCAGCCACCACCAGATGTGAAAGGATTCAAGGATTCGTGTCCAAGCAGGTACAGATTGATGGAAATCCCTGAGGGGACTCACAAAGGAGCAGCTTCTCACAGAGTGAGGCTGAAAGCCAGGTTTGAAAATGTGTGGTCACAGAGTGGGAAGGGTTTGTCTTTTCCTAGGAGAGGAAAACACCTGCCTGGTGCAGGGGCAGCTCCACCTCACACCTCCAAATTCCTGGGCATTTTCCTTCTGGCTCTGCTCTGAGAAGAGAAAGATTTACTCTCTGATCTTAGAAGAGAAAGATTTAATTTCTGCCACCAAAACCAAGGCAAAAAACAGTGCAAAAACCACGTACAACCCATTTTGGTTGGGTTTTGTACATTTTGACATCCCACAGAGCCTCTGGAGATGTCAGAGATGGGATGTGGCACACACAGGGTCATGGAAAAGGCTGGAAGATTGCTCATGGTGCCAAGTCCTGAGCACTGGAGGGGCTGGGCTGAGTGTGGCCATCCTGTGACAGCATTTCCAGAGGTTTCAGCCCCACAGCTGAGGTGGAGCTGTGTCTGAGGGCTGTGCACATCCACCTGCAGCACCCAGCAATATTTAACCTTTCTTTACACAAATACTTTTTTTTCCCCTCTGTATCAATAGAAACATAATTTTTGTTATTTCTTTAAAAAAAAAATCGTACTAGATTTGAAAACTATTTCTGCAGAAATCCTTTATCTGCCTCCCTTCAGAAGTGCAGCAATTCCTAATATGATTTATCAGAAGTCTCTGCTTGCAAAAGGCATTGTGGCCACTGAAATAATGAACTACTTGAAAGTCACATTTAATTTACTCCCAAAGAAACAAGCTAGCATTGCTCAAGGTTGCTGGGGAAACAGGAAAGCTGCTTTAGATCAGTTTGCAGCAGGGAAGACTTGCTGATATTTCGCAATTTGCACACGTTCACCCCAACTTTAACAATCTCTTATTTTCAGAAACCCATTTCTGATTTTGTGCTAAATATTCCTCTTCATTCCCCTGGCATGGCCTTGTTTTCTGTCGTGGATTCAGATTCATAAATCTGACTTAAAAATAAGCAGCTTTATCACAACTCTGTACGTGTTCCTTCTTTGTGGGCCCATTTGTCAAAGAATGAATCCAATTTCAGCCCAAGAGAATCCCACAGTAGGCACTAAAACCTCATTTCTTGGGAACCTACAGCACCAACGTTGTTTGCAATTTCAGGTGAGCAGACCCTGCCCAAAATCTTTTATTGGCTTCCCTTAGAATTTCCTGCTTTAAAGTAAAGTTCTAATAATTTCCAGAGCTGTAAAATCCACTTTCTGCCCTCACTTGGTGCCATGAAGAAAAAGGAAATCACATTTGACAGCCACAAGTTGAGTTCTGCTAATCCTTGGACACAAACAAGGACCCCCTTTTCCATCAGTTGCAGTGCACAGATGTGATTTAACATGCACACATCCCATTTTATTCCAATTCACTCCAAGCTGCAGTGGTGGAATGAATGGACCCACAGAGAAATGGAAAACCTTGGCAGTAAGGGGAGATAAAACAGGTCAATGTTCCTCCCTAGAAGAGTTTTCTCACAATATCCAGTTTTATCCATGAGATCAATCTCCTAAAATCCTGTCAGGCACACGAGTTTCATGTGTGATAAAAGAATTATCAGTGCATCGTTGTTTAATTATGACATTATTTATCCTTTTGGAATCCCAGGATCACAGCAAGCACAAATTAAGTTCAAAATTAACAAAGGAAAATAACCAAAATTGAAGTGCTTAAAATAACGGATGGTATTGATTGAGTCCAGACTGCTCTCAGTCTTATAGACACAATTTAGAAAATAGCCTAAAACAAGAGGTACAGAATATCTCTGATGTAGTTGCACCTCCTGTCTTGGTTTTTCACAGATGCTTAAGCAGTAGGTGATGTGTTTTGAAATATCTACCAGAAAACCCACAGTTTTTCTACCAATACACTTTTGGTCCAGCTCTTGGACACAAAATTTCATCACTATCCACTTTGCTTGGTTTTATTCATTATTTTCCCTTCATACATCTCATCAAAGTGCTTTTTTTCATTTTGGTTTTTAATTTTTTCCCTTATTCTTTGCCTAATTACACATTTTGAGACTTTTGGTGACATTCCATCAGAAGCTCAGTTAATTTTGCTCTGATTTAAAATCCCTGTATCCTTTGAGGTACCACGGTGACGTTTTTGACTGAAAACTGTATTTTATTTCTCTAAATCATGGAGCTTTTATCCAGCAGGATGAACTGAAGAGGGAAGAAAGCAGAGGGATGCCAAAGGCAACTGGAAGTAAGAGAGGAGGTTTGGACCAGGTCAGCTTTGAGCACAAAATGGACAATGAATAACAGAACCAGGGAGGATTGAGAGGAAAATCTCGGGGAAACTGAAGATAAGGCAAAAAGGGCTTGTTGAAAAGAGACTGATTTTAGATTTACTTTCCAAGCTGTGCCTGGAAGGGTGTGGGCAGGAAATGCGCTCCCGCCCCGGGGCATGCATGCCTCCCTGTGCCGGGCAGGACTGGGGCACTCCTGGAGATGTGCCCGGGGAATCCTGCGGAGCTCTGGAGCTCACTGCCCATCCCTCACAAATGGAAATGTGATGGGGGAGAACAGAGCCGGGAGAAGCGATAACGCGGAGTGGGGACCTGGGTGTGACCCTGAACGGGTCAGTCCTGCACCATCTGATAACGCTTTTAATATTCAGGATGCTTTTCACTTAAAACTTTCAGAGCTGAGAATGTCCCTTCCAGATTTTCATCTACAGGAAGAGACACAGAACAGAGAGAGCTCTAGGAAGGAGAAGAAAAATGGAGATGCAAAAGGATGTTTTATGAAAAAAAAAAAAAAAGCTTCAAAATTGGCGAGTATAACTTGTTTAATCACTGATAGTTAATTTAGAGCATAATCATCTACTCCAGCCTGCAGAGTGAGCCCCCAGGAGAGGGGGACGAGGATCTGGTCTGTCCTGGGGCACTGATGGATTATCAAACATGCAGGATTCCAGGAATCCCCCTATTCCATGTCCTTTGTGACCAAGGATGCATTGCTGGGATATTGCTACAAAATCAGGCAGCCAAGGCAAATTTCAGAAAGAACTCTTGCTGGCTGTTTACTCAACAATAATGACAAAATACCAGCTAAAAGCAGCCTTGTAATTCTGGACCAGGAACGATTCGCTAATTAAAATTCACTTAGAAAGTATTTCACAAGGTAATTTACAGCAGAATGATGTACTTTGTATTGTCGCCCCTCTGGTGTTAAAATCAGTATGTGCCTATGGTTTGAGGGCATTCTTCATTGCTTAAAAATTACCTGAAATATTATACCAGATTAATTAAATTAAAACAGATTTTATGTGAGGGGGAAAAATAAAAAGAAAGATAATTAATAAAAGAGAAAGGGAGCTAATTATGTCCAGTCAGTCCCCAAGCTAGCTCACTGAGGGTCAATGCTGCCATACTTAGGTTTATTATACAGTAAAATCCTTGTATTTTATATTGATTGTGATTTTATCTGGTGTGTGTGAGCTGCTGTGAGGTCCTGCCCACTCTGAACAACACCTGATTACCTTAGAGCCTTGTTAATAAGGGTAATGCAAAAAACAAGTTGCTTTTCTTGCCACAAAAACAAGCAGTTCCACCAAGAAAACCACTGCCCTGTCATCTTTGAGATAATTCATGAGATATTTGGAAGATAACCTTGTTTTCTTGAGGGAAAACCTCGAACAGCTGCCACTGCTCAGAAAGCACCATCTGATAACACTTTTTATATTCAGGATACTTTTCACTTAAAACTTTCAGAGCTGAGAATGTCCCTTCCAGATTTTCATCTACAGGAAGAGACACAGAACAGAGAGAGCTCTAGGAAGGAGAAGAAAAATGGAGATGTAAAAGGATGTTTTATGGAAAAAAAAAAGCCTCAAAGTTGCCAAGTATAACTTGGTTATTCACTGATAGCTAATTAAGAGCATGATCATCTACTCCCGCCTGAAGAGTAAACACATTAGCACTGGAAAACATTCCCTACTGGAATAAATACAGGTGTTTATAACAGCATTCAGAGGCTCTATGAAGAGATTTCTGAGAAATCCCAGTTTTATACCAGGAAAACTCCACTTATCTACTGTTAAAACAAATTGGTGAAGCACAGACTCCTTCGTGCCTGTAGCCCTAAGAGTTACACAACTGTGAATAATCCCACTCAGAACAGGGCAAAAATGGGTAATTACCATCTCCATATTGTGTTAGTGCACAAATTAGTATATCCTGCATCTCTTTGGAAAGAAAATGAAGCACATGTTTTTGTGCTGTTATAGACCCAGCAGACAATAAACTGATCCCTCATGAGAACACAGCAATGCAAAGTGTTGCCTTGTGCCCACGGGGAAAAGAAGAAAACAGGAAGAAAAAAGAAGGAAAAGAGCAAAATGATCAGGGAAAGCATGAAATTCAATGGAGAAAGTGATTTAATTGCACAGAAAAAGAAATGAATATTAACATGGGGAGAAACACTATTCTGTGAAATGAAGGGTATATATAACAGAGAACAGAAAATAATTAAAAAAAAAAGAAAGAAAAAAACCCCATACATTCTACTTGGTAATGTCAATTTAATTGAGGACGCTGCTAAACCTCCCCGTGTTCCATCAGTGTGCGCGTCCAGGTTGGTGTGTCCATAAAGGCACTCCAAGAGGAGCACACAAAGCCATGCTAATAGGGTTAGGTGCTCACAATATAAGGTAACACAAGTGCCATTTGATGCAAGAGTTGCTAGGGAAGGCTATTTATTTTTTTTTCCCCCCCTCTGTTAATTAAGTGAATTTAGTGCTTTTGAAAGGTGCCAGATTGACAATGGCGGGGACTGAAGGCCCCTATTGAGGCGCAGCTTCCCGAGGCTGCCCCTCAGCCTTGACCCGCGGGCTGAGCCCGGCGCTGCCGGCCCGGGGCCGCTCCCGGAGCGCAGCCCGCTCCCCGGGGAGGCCGCTGATGAAGGTGCTAATTAGGGCCGATTGTCAGCCGCCGTTTTGTGCCCGAACACCTGTCCATTAGGCACCGGACGGGCAGTGCTGCAGCTTTTCTCCTGGCCGCTAACGAGGGAGGGGGGATTTTCCCTGCGCTGCTGACCCCGGGGTGGGGGGAATGGGGACGGGCGAGGCAGCTCCAGGGTTGCGCTGGGTCTCACCCAATCTTTTTCTCTAAGGAAGTAAATGGGAAAAAGAATTTTTTAAAAATTATGATGGCCATCCATCGTTGCCTTGATGACTCTTTTTCCAGAACTCTCCTTCTTGACTTCTGCTTTTGGAATGGGAATTCTTTCATTAAGGGAGTAAATGGGAAAAAGAATGTTTAAAATGTGAAGTCTATCCATCATTGCCTTGATGACTCTTTTTCCAGAACTCTCCTTCTTGACTTCTGCTTTTGGAATGGGAATTCTTTCATTAAGGGAGTAAATGGGAAAAAGAATGTTTAAAATGTGAAGTCTATCCATCATTGCCTTGATGACTCTTTTTCCAGAACTCTCCTTCTTGACTTCTGCTTTTGGAATGGGAATTCTTTCATTAAGGGAGTAAATGGGAAAAAGAATGTTTAAAATGTGAAGTCTATCCATCATTGCCTTGATGACTCTTTTTCCAGAACTCTCCTTCTTGACTTGTGCTTCTGGAATGGGAATTCTTTCATGGCTGTTGTTCCATTTCAAGAGAACAAGGAAGGCTCAGGGCAAAACCAGAGAAAGGCAGTAACTATTGCAGCAAAATGACTCGTGTCTAAGGCTGATGAAAATAAGGCTGATATAAACCCCCACTTCCCTCTGCCATGGAANTGTGCTGTCTAAGGCTGATATAAATAGGGCTGATATAAACCTGGAGAATGCCCATTCACATAAACCTGGACAGCCCCCACTTCCCTCTGCCATGGAAAAAGGCTTTCCATGTCCATTTGGGAAGGGTCTGCTGTGAATAAAACACTCCCAAGGACCAAAGCTGACTTCTGCTTGTTTGATGGGTTGTTGGAGGGCAGAGTTTACAATATTGGTTTTGTAGAACCACTCTCAGCACCCAAGTTTTTGGATGATTGGATGCACATAATGATATGTCAGATGATTTATTTTAATTCTGCTTCTATTCCCTGGGATGATAACCAAAGAAGCAAAGCACAGAACCTCCCTAAAACCCTGAGCCTTTTGTAAGTTCTTGCCTTCACTTGATTTAGCAGAGGCAAGTCGAATAAACCCCCCCCCTTTAAATAAGTGAAGAGCTGAGCTGATGAATCCACACTGACTAATATAGCACAGTTCACGTTGAAATAAAAGATTCTTTAAATGTGCATGTTTGGGGTTGTTATTTTTTTTATCAGAAAGGGCTGACTCCGAAGGGCTGACTCCAAGCCTTTATCCTTTTTCACCTCTTCAAAGGTGCAATAGAGATACAGCAGCTCAGTGTTCTTGACATCAGCAAACAGGCTGAAAAAAACATTATCACGAGAGAGCCAACCTCCTGTAACAGTTGAATAGTGCCGGCCCTGGTGATAAAGGTTTGGGTGAAAGATGAAATGAAAAATGTGTCTATAGCTGCTTGCAGCAAAACCTGCTTTTCTGGAGCACTTTTGCCCCCTGTCTTGAGTGCTCTGTTGAATGAATAGTGGGTGCTTTATGTCACTTCGTTGCTGAATGGAGCAGTCCCCTTAGCAGGAACTTTGTGATGGCCCTGCCCTCCTCAGTGGTGTGCAGAGGTTCCGTGGATTATACATTAGTCCCATTTAACTTTCCACTTGAAGGTAACACGGGCAGCAGCAGGTCTGATAAAGACTGAGCAGAGAGAGGCAAGCCAGCACCAAAACATCCACATTTTTTGCTCTCGGAAATAATTTCAAGTGTCCCCTGCATTAAAATGCCTCATCTAAATGTGATCTATGGCATCAGGTGTTTCCTGATATTTCTTCAATTTTTCTCAGCTCTGCATTGAAAACTGGGAAATCTCCTCTTGGTTACTCCCCAGTGATTTCAATCTGCAGCAGCTCCTGTACCTAAACATTCAAATAGTGAAAATCCTGCACCAGCTCCACTTGCTTTCTTAGCTGAGGTTTCAAATTATGGGTGTGAGTTAGGAATCCCTTTAAAACTGTGGCAGCCACATAAAAATTGCTTTATGATATGCCCAGCCTGCTCAGAATGCCACAAGAATAAGTATTAACTCTTGTTTCTCTTCAATCTTTTGCACTGAATTCACACTTGGGCATCATTGCAGGTTTTTGCTTCTTTTCATTGAGCAAATTTTAAAAGGTGGTAATAATAATAATAATAATAATAATAAGAATAGTAACCACCAAACAAAACAAGCAAACAAAAAAACCCAAACCAAACAAAAAAAAAAATCCCAACAAATGGTGGGACAAAAAGCCAAGAAAACATCAGCATTTTCCAGAATCATCTCATGGCATTTCCCCTCCTAATATCCTAGGCATTTGACTGACATTCCTGGATCATGGGTTAAATTTTAGAATCAACTGACATGGAATTTTTAGGATGGTGCTGGGAAATAATGAAGTGTTCATCAGAGTAAATGATCTTCCAACAAAGAGCTGAGTTGCCTGGTGACAATTAAGAGCCATAGTGAAAATTAAGAGAGGCATTAAAGGATATCAATCCTGTGAACACTGACACGGGTATTTCTGCTGTCAGCTGACAAAAACAAAGTAATTAATTGTTATAGTAAATAAGGTGATGAAGACACACACACACACAGAGCCTGGAATGAAAAAGCAACACATGCAGGACATGTCCTCTCTTTAAAGAGTCATTCTCAATGCTAAAGCTGATTTGATGAGGACAAAAGGAATAGCACAGATGAATCAAGGTCAGAAAGGTGAGTAAAAATAAGACAGTTATTATGTCTTTTCTGAAAGCAGAAGCAGATTAGAAAATAGGTCAGGGAGTGCAGGGAAAACGTTATTTGTATTCTGTCAATTTGCAAAGGACATGCATAACTGAATGCAGTGAATTTGTTGTAACCTCTTATTCTAGTCCTGGGCAGTGATGTATTCCATATTATTTCTTTTTATGTTTAAAAAAGATTTTCCTGCCAAAATCAAAATCCTGTGGTGATGAATGCTGCACACCCAAGCAGTAGGAGCAAGTTTCAGTTGTGCAGACAGTGGGACACAAACAAAAAGTGGGAGCAGTGGCAGGAGGAGGGGATGTGGTTTGTCAGGAGCCACGTGGCAAAGCAGGAAATAAAGATTTCTCCATTTCCCAAAGCACTGCCATACCCAGCAAAGACACAGGCACTCAACAGAGCCACTAAATATTGCTCCCCTGATTGCCAAAATGGCTGTCAGATAACAGACATTTCTTTAGTTGTTTGGAAATTGGTAGTTCATGATTTTATCCACTTCCTGCTGTCTTGGGTTTAGCCTGCATTCCTCAAGAAATAAATCTGAAGTGTGCTGAGGGAGCTCTTTGGTCTAGAGAAGAGAAGATTGAGAAAGGATCTTGTTAATACAGTATTTAATAATACAACTATTAATACAACAAATCTCAATACAGTAAATATCTCCAGGGGGTGCCAGGGGATGGTGCCAGACTCTTTTCAGTGGTGCCCAGCAGAAGAATGAGGTGTAAAGTTATAAATAAAGCACAAGAAGTTCCACCTCAGCACGAGGATGAGCACTGGAACAGCTGCCCTGGGAGTTGTGGCATCTCTGGATTCATCCAAGCCCCACCTGGATGTGTCACCTGCCCTGGGTGACCCTGCCCTGCTGGGGGGTCAGTCTGGAGCATCTCCAGGGGTCCCTTCCAAGCCCAGCTGCTCTGGGATTCTGGGATTCTCTGCTGCCTGGGGAGCTGGAGAGAGCCAGGGAAAAGCCCTCAGTTCACTCCCTGCTCCCAAAGCTCAGACAAATCTCACACAGGGACAGAATTCCCAGATGTTCCAGACCTTCATTGATGAGGACAACCCATGTAAAAAGCCCACAGCCCCTTCTTCCCCAATGGCATCATTTCCATCTCCCACCATCACTCCCATCTACTACAGACATCCAGGGTTTCCCACCTTTCACACTGGAAATGTCAGCAGATTTCCCACCTCTATTGGAACTCCTTGCTCATAATAATTATTGCAACCTGTGCACAGGGACAGCTGATTTACAGCTCATAAATAAGCTTTAAATGCAAATCTCCATTTAATCCAGGAGGAGATGGTTGGAGAGGATCAGCTGCAGTTACCAATGTTCTTTCAAACTGATGTAGAGGGCAGGGCAAATCCTGAAATCACTGCTGCCCTCCCACACTGTCCATGGAGGGAGGTGCTCCAGAGCACTGCTGGCTCTGCTCTGAAAACCTTTATCCAAAAAATGGATGGACAGAGAAACCCAAAACCTGCTCTCAAAAGCTGGGTGGTGAAGCAAAGCTCTCAAAATTATACCCATAAATACATTTTTAGGGTAAAAACGTCTCTTATATGAAAAGACTTGAGTTAAAAAAACAAAACAAAACAAACAAACAAACAAAAAACCCCAAAAAACTTGCTAATTTTAATTATTTTAAATTGACCCCACAATGTATTTTCTTTATGATGCAGTAATATATTTTAGGTAAACATGTGGAAAAAAAAAGTGTTTCAAGTAATAATTTTGCTTTCAAAAAATTATCATAGTAAATATATTTCAGCTTGATTTGAGTACCTGTGTGTTGGCTTTAGAAAGCAGAGAATTTCCACAGTAAGAGACATGATCACAACCTGATTTTGAAAATGCAAGCTTGCCTTAAGATTTTTTCTTCAATTAGACAAGGAAAAGATAAATACAATGAATTTTTTACATACATACAAAAATGCATTAAAAGCCATAGGAATTGTATTGTTTTGCTTTCAAAGACATTTAAAATCAGTTTTGCTTTTGAAAGCTTATTGCCTTTCCCACGGACTTCCTCCAAATTCCTGCAGCATGTAGGGGAAATGCTCCCCAGAATGCAGATTTCCTGCTGGATGTGTGGATAATTTTTCCTTAATCTCAAGTATCAATGACTGGAATCTTATCCTAAATAAGGGGCTGACATGTGTAACTAATTTTCAAAAGGAGTTTCTCTAAGCTTATTACCAAAGCAACTACTTTCATTCTTAAGATTTGGGCAATGTAAGTAAAGGTTTATCACCCTGCATGAAATCCTTTATTATGCTGTGTACTCACCAAAAAAAGAGAGGAAATTCTCATATAATCATAAAAATCACTTTTATCACTTTATTTCTAGTCAGTATTTATTGTGGAATAATACAGGAAAAAGTTTTCAGTGTGTCTCATTTGCCATTAGACAGATTCAAATGAACTGTTCCTACTCTCAAAATACTCAGCCACCCTCTAAGATGCAATGAAATAGTTCCAAACCTACAGTCTTGGGCTTTGGCTGTGTAGATTTTGTGTGTTTTAATTTGAATTGCTATCTTTGGCTTTTAACCTCTGCATGTGAGCTTGCAAAGGAGAAAATCAAAGCAGACAGGAACAAATCAAGACCGGAGCAGAACGAGAGCAGGGGCACAGTGTTTAGAATTTAGCAAAGCCAGTGATTAAAAACTTCTGATCATACAATGATTTGTTTCCATGGGAGATCCAGCTCTCAGGATATTTTTTAATTTGTATATTTATAACACTTCACATAGTTTTGTAATTAATTTTTCTCCCCTCGATACCTGTTGGTGTTTAATTTCCACGGGGCTGTTTCATTGAGCTGAGTCACACGGGGACACTTTAGGAACTTTAAGGTGGCTTTCTCTGCACTGGTTTGCCCATAAATGCTGCAGAAAAATGGAAATATAAATCCTACTAAAATACAAACTGCTCCTATACAATGAGTTATTAAAACTGGAGATACACAGCCCTGAGGTTAAGCTGCTCTATAATAACAGGGGCTGGATTCAGCAGCTGCAAAGGCACAGCATAATTTCTTTTGGAGGCAAAGGCATTCCTGGGTGGAAATGAGCACAGGAAAATTCTCTGCTAATAATTATTTTACTATTTGTTCTGTTGGGCCAAAATGGGTGGAATTATGCATAAACATTCTTCATTTATCCTCTCAGCCCCTCGGCAGTAGTTGTGGCTGCTTCTGGAAGGAGCCAAGGTAAAGCTTGAGGGTTACAAGGATTTAGAAAAAAAGCAGAAGATAATTTACCTTCTGCCCTTCCTTCTTTTCTTCCCATCCTCCCTCCCTCTCTCTCCCTGTAACAGTTAAATTAGAGTTGTTCACAATATCAGGCTAAAATATGACAATATCATAGTGAGTTGAGCTTCTGGAATCTTAATTAATCAAGTACATTGTTTATGAGAGTTCTGTAAATGTCTCTTGCAGGGACAGCCGGCGAAACCATCACTGCCATTTAGAAGGTTTTTGAGATATTTTAACTTTTGCTTTACAGAAAGAAGCAGCTGAAACCTCTGGATGTAGGAATCCACATGACCAAAAACAAACCTGAGGGTTTTCCCCACTGCTCTCACTCAAGGCTGAGGGATGGCAGAGAGGAATTCACCTGAAAACTCACACCAGTCAGGGAGCTCCCCTTTCTGGTTGTGTCTTTGCAGGAACAGGACACTGAATTTCTGAGAAGTGGTAAAATTCCCTGAGACTCATCGGGCAAGCAGCTGAGCAGTAACAAACAGGACCTGCATCAGGAGTTGTATTGGAGACTATTTTCTCAACCTAAATATATTTATGCAAACTTGCTCAAGGCTGAACCCTCTCCTTTGTTGCTCGGCCACAGATCAGTCTGCTCCTGATTTAAAATGCATGGCTAAGTTTAAAACTTTAGTAAGGGCCCATCTCTGAATAATCCTTTAAGGATTATTGTAATTAAGGGACTAATCCTTGGATGCTTCTTAATTTGTGTCCGTTTTAAAATCGAGTGCCACTTCTTTCATCACAAAAGAGAGAAGAAGAGGTGAAAATGACAAAGGTTTAAATATTAACAGCCTTTCCTGTCACCTCCTGCAACACAAACAGGTAGAATATTTAAAACCAGGAGGTCATTAAAACCAAACCCGAGCACAGAACCTCACCCCACAGAAAAGCAGAAAACCAAGAGAGATTTTAAAGCTGGAGATGTGTTGATGTGAGAAACATTCTGTGTGCAGATAAGGTAAACACAGTTTGAGAACAGACATTTCAACTTGTGAACGCCCTTTGCATGAGCCCGCAAACGCTTGTTCGAGGAGGGGAGGGTTGATGCTTCTAAACAGAAGCTTGTTTGGAGAACACATCAGTGACAGCAGTTTTTGTAATCGCCTCAGCACTTACGTTCATTGTTTATCATGGAAAGAGTGATTTGGACAACCTAAGTTCGAAAATTTAGCAGAAAGGGAGCTGTTACAGTAGTTAGAAGGAGATGTTAAAGCAATTAAATTCTTGATGCTCATGAGGGAATCTTCATGGTCTAACCCAAGGGATGTTGAGGCTGAAGACGGGTGCCCAATCAGCAGAAGGAAACACTGGGATGGCGTTGCTGGGCTAAAACACCTGCCAGCATCCCCTGTACCTGGGGATCAGCTGCCATTGCTTACAGATACCTGTCCTGTGCTGAGCAGGGTCAGAAAGGAGGCAGGAAAATCAACCAGTGCTACCAGGCTTGGAAACAGCCTCTCTTCCCAATTCCAGTCTAGATCTGGGCAACACACAGACCTGGATGCCTCTGTTCCTGCATCTGTAAAACGAGAATGTTTATAAATAGTTACAAAAGCAAAAACCCCACGGTAGGGATTGTTATTTTGAGCAGAAGGAGTGAAACAAGCAGTTGATGCACCTCGTGCTGTTACATTTGTGTGGATGTGCAGTACTGGAAGCTGTGTGAGTTGGAAAAGGGGTGAGAAATCATTAGGAGACATGGGGAAAGGCTGACTCTTGTTTACACCCCTTGGAAATAGCATATCTGATTTTTATTTCTCCCTGAAACATGTAAGTATTACAAGGATTCCGTGCTGGATGTTTTGGCAAGCCTGCGGGTGTTCAACATTCTACAGGCTCCATCAGGATGATTGCTCCATGATCCACATTTATCTTTAATATAGTTTACAGAGTCGGGGGTTTTGTTGTTGTTGTTATTTTTTTTCCCCTTTTCCCTGTGACAAATTACATTGTGCTTTATGGAAATGTAACATTTTGTATGAATGGCTGGCAGCAGCCATGTTGCATAGCAATGAGCAAGACAAAGTAGCTGCACTCTTATTTGCAACTGGCTCAGACCTTTCCATTAGCAAATTAAAATCGGTTCAAATTTATTTACTAATATATTAGGAGAAGCTTCAGGCTAACCCCTGTTGACCTGTATTATACAGCAAACAACTGCAGCAGTGAAAATAATTAATAGGATGTATTGCACCTCCTGCTTGTTTCCCCATCACAGCCCAGGGTTGGCTGCAGAGTGGGTTTGCCATCTGCATTCTGGTACAGGGCCACATTTACTTAAAAATTATCAATTATATTCTGAAATTACTTCCTTTAATTGAACTCTCTCTATTCAAGACGTCCCCTGTTTTTAAAGCTTCTGAAAGCATGTGCATGAAAATGTTCTTTTTCAAAACTTAAGGGGAGCTTGCTGAATTACCTGTGGATGCAAAAGGAGCAAATATGCAACAGCAATTCCTTGTTACATCAGTTGTTCATTTTTATTGTGTCATACTTGTGCCATTCAGGTGGGAAGAATTGCAAGATATGTTTTTTATTCTGTGTTTGCTGTTATGTTTTCCAGAGAAGCTGTGGCTGCCCCATCCCTGGAATTGTCCCAGGCTGGTGGGACAACCTGGGACAGAGGGAGGTGGAACTGGATGAGCTCCAATGTCCCTTCCCAAACCATTCTATCGTGCTATGGATGAGCAAGGAACACAACTGGTGTTCATGAAAAAGCTCAGGGTGTTACCCTCACTCAGCCTTTTCACCCTGGGGAACAGCTAATCCTGAGGTCTTCACCTAACTGCTAAAGGAGAAAGTGATTATGAGACCTAGAATGATAAAAAAGGGTTCTAAGGGAAAAAAAAAAATGCAGTTTCCAGCTACACTGACTGAAGTTGAGGTGCCAATAAAGTAAATGCTGGGGATGTGTAAATGCTTCCTTTCTATCAGCACAAACAGCTGCAATAAAAACTGGCAGAGGGTGATCTGGTGACTCTTAGCCCTACACAGCAAATGCAAGTTTTAAGAAAGAAGTCATCGTGCCACTTTAACATCTCAGTAAAATATTTTCCTATATGTACACAGATATAGAAATAAATTTGCACATCAATGGCCATGGTGACAAATTTCACACAGTGAATGTAGGCCTATTTTATTATTATAGAAAAAAACCCAATAATGATCTCTGGCAAACATACATTTCTAGACAATTAGTTTTTGATAACTTCTTTTCTGTATAAAGGCAAACAATTAATGAGTGCTAGATCATCACCCTTCAAATGTCTTTAGAAAAAGAGATTACTTTTATTAATAATGATATCTTTTTTATTATATTATAGAAATTATTTCTATAAACAATAGAAGATAGTCTCTGAAATAACTAGAAAATTTAGTCTGCTGAGGTGTTTTTGTTGAAATGCATTTCACACATAGAAAGAAAGGGTATTCGCCATTACAGGTCGCTGTTGACCTCTTGTGGTCCCATTCTGTGGTTACAGGAAAGCTTTAAGGCCAGACATCGATGCTCCTCGTGGGTCCCTTCCAGCTCAGGATACTCTGTGATTCTGTAATTCTCTGATAGCCAGGAGATCTCTCAAATTCTCCCTTAAACCTTAAAAAGAGCAAACCCAGTATTAATTCTGCAGCAAAAGACTGGAATATAAATCAAAATTCTTAAGAATTACGTTTAAATTCATTCAATACTGGGAAAAAAAAAAGAACTCTTACCACCAGCAGCCAGCTCTTAAAAAAAATTGAAAAGGATACAATAGAATACAATGTTGTTCTTCTCTATTAACCAAGAAGTGACAATTAGCAGGAGGAGGACAGGCAATCAGTGATGCGCTGTGTAATTCCCGTGCCCCAGGTCCCCTCTGGAGAGCAGGGAATCCAGCAGGGATCAGCCCACTGCTGCCAGAGCCTCGCTGCAGTTCTTTACACGGCAGTCTCACCCCAGCAGGCAGGCAAACACAGAGAATTCATTATTTACTTATCACTGGTATTAATATTGGATTTGAGTGTGTTAATCTTTTGAAGCAAAGCTTGGGAGGGTGGGGCTTTGTTTTGGAGGGGGAAGGGGAAGAGGAGGAGGATGAGAAATAAAAGAATGAAGATCCAGATTACTTCCAGCACTGATAAATCAGTATTTAGGCCCCTCCACAGGAAAGGAGCTGTTCTAAGCAATCATTCCCTCTGGAAGTTCTACAAGGTGTTAATTTTCTGTGCTAATGAAAGATTATCTAATAAAAATTCAATCTCTATTTTCAAGTGAAAAAAAATTATTTGGAAACTCACCCTGGCATATTGTCTGTTTTCTCACAAAGAAAACCAAACCCAAACATGTTCTTAAACAGCTGAAAGAAAGCAGCATAGTTCTCATTGTTACTAAAAATATAAACAGAGCAGAAGCCCCCTCCATCTCAGTAACAACTGGAATATTACTGAGAAAGCAAAATTCTGTTGAGCTACATATATTTGCTTAGGAGATTCTAATTTGCAGTTTATTCTAAGCAGGAACAAGGAGAACTGTGGGTGATCCTATGGGGTTTTTCTTCCCTGCAATTCCATGTTCCTGCTACCTATAAAGGTAAAGCAAGCCAACATTTCCCAGCATGAAAACAGGCATTGCTCTAAAAGCAAAGGAACGTTCTCTACAATTGCTAAGGGAAAATAATGAATTCCAAATGAATAGATGCTGTTGTATCCCAGTTTTATCTACTGGCATGTGTCACATTTCCTCTGATCCACCACAATTTCAGCCACACAGCACCTGGTTCAACCATCTGGGAGCTCTCTCCAGGCTGCAGAACAGCCCCAGCTGCTTTTCCCAGCCTGGGAGGGCAAACAGGAACCCTCTCCCGAGGAGATGAGCACAATCCTAAACTGATTTAAAGAAATGGAACCGCGGTAATTCACAGCAATGCCACGAGGTGGCAAGTTAGGATTGCATTAAATGCTTTGGAAACTGCAGCGAGGGAAAAATCAAACTGCACTCGCTGGGATGGGAAAAATCAAACTGCAATCGCTGGGATGGGAAAGGCGCGTTCATAAGAAACATGTATGCAATCTAATGTTCCTATCAAAAACACAAAGAGTTTTGAATAATAACAATAGATTTGGAACGGTTTCCTTTCTCTGTCTTTAAATTTAGCAGGATTCTCTCACGCACTTCTCCCAGTCTCCCCCAGTCCCAGTCTCCCCCTAGTCCCAGTGTCCCATATCCCAGTTTCTTTCTCCAATCCCAGTTTCCCCAATCCCAGTCCTAGTTTCCTCCAATCCCAGTTTTCCCCATCCCAGTTTCCCAGTTCCAATCCCAGTTTTCCCAGCCACAGTTTCTCCAATCCCAGTTTTCCCAATCCCAGTTTCCCCAGTCCTAGTTTCCCCAGACCCAGTTTCCCCAATCCCAGTTTCCCCATTCCCACTTTTCCCGCTCCCGGCCTCTCCCCGCCTCAGGACCCTCAGTCCCGGCCCGGCAGCGCCCCCTGGCGGCCCGCAGTTCGCGGCCCCGCCCCCTCTCCGGTCGGGCCCCGCCTCCTCGACCCCGCCCCCGCCGCCGATTGGTGGGAGGGGCCGAGGGGCGGACATAGGCCACGCCCCCTGTGGTTATTGAGGGACTGGTGGGAGCTATGCCAAGATGGCGGCTGGGCGGGGGTCGGGGACGGGACGGGAGCGGCGGGGTTGGGGATGCTCCTCGCCCTCTCCTTCTTATCCCTAGAGGAGGCGGGCAGCTTCGGCATCCTCCGCCTCACTGGGATGCAGCTGCGCGACAACCCCGGCAGCCAAACCGCGGCAGCAGGTGAGGGGGCTCCGGCAGTGACGGGGCTGGGGGCCGCTGCGGGCCCGGCCGTGGCGGCAGTGAGGGCATGCAGCGGAGGCGGCCCTGCGGTGGCACGGGAGGGGAGAGGAGGAAGATGAGAAATAAACTGCGGGGCTGACACAGCAGCGGGCGCTCTGGGTGAGAAGCGGGAGGCTGTGCTGTGTGAGGGCAGTGCGGAGAGCGGGGGACTCCGCGTTCGGGGGGCTCCGCGCAGGCAGCGAGGCTCTGGAGGGTCTGGGGGCTCCGGAGGATGTGGAGGCTCCACCTCGCCGTGGGTAAGGATGGGGACTGGAAGTTGTGCCCGGAGCAGGGTGTGCAGCGTGAGGGGAGCTCCTGAGTTGGGAATCAGCTCGGAGCCGAGCTCGGGTTGAACTTTGAGGGTGTGGGATCCCTTTGCAGTGAATCTGGGCTCTCCCGGTCTGTCCTTCTCTGCAGGAACATGTTCCAAGTGTGGATGTGTGAGCGTGGCAGATGGTAAAAGTAAACCTTGTACAGCTGCACAAGCAGGGCAAAGTAAAGCCACCCCGTACAGATCACTCTGCTAGTGGGAAAGCCCAAATGAGCAAACTTCTTGATAACATGCATGGAAAGAGCTCTTCACATAAAACCAAATGAAAGTCTGGATAAGGATTCGTTCCTGAGTGCTAATTATTTTAGTAATTTTCTTTTTCCAAATATGTTTCCCAACAGATGGATGCTCGTGGAGAAGGGAAGCTGCCAGGGATGAGAAGATCACTGTTGAAGCAGGGCACACTGCAAACATGATGTGCGTGCTCATGCTTGAAGCTGGATAAATCTCCCTGTTTCAGCAGGTGGAAAGTGAAACCCAGGCCTGGAGCAATTCTGGTGGTTTCTGTGGTTAATCCCCAGGCAGTGCTCCCCACTCCACAGAGACTCAGGCCACTTCTGGGCTTTGCTCTCCTTGTATTGGTGATCTCAGTACCACATTTTACACTGAAGTGTGGCCCAAGAGCCCTGGGGCAGGTCAGAATCCTGCTCCACATTCATTGCTGGCATTTCTCATTTGGATAGTTTGGTTTTATGATGCCTGGTGTTCAAATGCCATTCCTTCCTCCTGCTCTTGCTGAGGACACTCAGTAGGTTGGGGCTGGGCCCTGCTTGGAGCAGAGAAGGATGGGATTGCAAGGAGCTTCCTTTCAAAGCTGGGAGAGCACAAGGAGCCTGATGGGACAGGCAGAGGCTGTGCCCAGTGCCTGGCAGTCTGCCTTTGTCCCAGCTCCAGGACACAGTCTGCTCCTGCAGCCCCTCCCTCTCTGCCTATCCCCTGCCCCTGGGGTCTGTATTTCCTGAAAATAAATGGAATTTCACCCTTCAAAAGTTTGCTTCAAAGTGACAGCGGAAAAGCTCAATAAAAATGCCAAGGTCACATTTTCCTTGCCTTCTAAAGTAATATGACAGATCCAATATCTACATTATTTACTATGAGTGTGAGCTTGTTTTCTTTTTAGGGGCTTTCTGCTTTACCTGGGGCTCTTTTTCTTGTGCTGCAGCCACTCCTGAGAGCTTGTGGGCAGCAGCTCTCTAGCACCAGTAGTTATTTATTGTCTTGGCCAAAGATGGTCCCTCACTGCAGAAATACCTGTGTGAATGTTCCTCTCTTGGCAAACACTGCATTTTGGCAAAAGCCTCTGTGTTTTACAGAAAAATCACTTTGCAAAGGACATTTATAATTCTGTTTTGAACTGGAGCAATCCTCAGGCTGAGCAGAGACAAGAAGGATCTCTCCCAACAACCCCACTGTCCTCACCTGCCATTGGCAGTCCAAGATAAGGCTGCAAAGACATTGCTGCAAAATGTCACTAAAATATTCCAGGAAGTGATTTAGCAGCAATTAAAAAAAAAGAGTGAATTTTGATGGAGATGGCATTTCATGCAGCAGATCACTTTGGTTTGTAGGTAAAGCTAGTGGAACAGAGTGTGTGATCACTTGGTGTTAAAAAAAACCCCTCAAAAATAGCATTTTTGGCAAAAGTGACAAATTAGCTGCAGTAACTGAGCTATCAAAGACAGTTACTGATGGGGTAATTTGGGTTATTTAAGTCTGTTCTGGAAAAATGAGGATTAGGAAGAGGCATAATTAAAATATGCAAAGCTGAAGGGGAATGGAGAATAGATATTAAGTCACTTTAAATTAGTAATTCAGGAGAGGGTGGAAGGGAGAGAAATGGATGAAATTATGCTCTGAAAGGGCCCTGATATTCCATTGTTGCAGAGAGAAAAGCTATTCAGAGCCTGAGCTCATCTGTGCACACAAATTGGAGAGGAGAAGGATTGAAGAGCTGTATGTCCACTGAGGGAGCTGATCCTGCAGGGTTCCCTCACATCCAAGGGAATATATTTTTGGAGGGGCATCAGGAGTTTTCCAAGCTCTGTTTTCAGTGCATTGACAGCAGAGCTACAAGAGCTGGACCAGGAGAATCCTTAGCACCTCAGTGTTAATCTGTGAGAGGCAGAGTCTTTCCCCCATGTTGTTCCCTGGTGTGCTGAAAATTAATTCCATTGGGGTGGGGTTTACCCTCTGATCAGACAGCAGAGATGATTTCAGCAAGATGTTTTTGTTACTGAGCATCAAAAGTCCAGTGCATAGCTCCTGAAGGCACTGTTTTGTCTACCAATAGAGAAGAGTTTTGTTATGGAATCAAAGAATCACCAGGAAAATGAGTTAAGCCTTCAATCATTACTCCATGGAAGTGCAGAGTTGATTTGCAGAAATAGCTTTGCATCAGGAGGAAGGTTGACATCTCTCTGCCATAAAGGGATGTCAGGCTCCAGGATGAGAAAAACTGAACATGCAGCTGGTCAAGAGGCAGCCTGGAACCATTCCAGAGTGTGAACCTACAGCTGCTGCCACTGTGATGTCAGGGGCCCCTTGGGGTGTCACTGAAAGGTTGGCAAGTCCCTGCAGTGCCAACAGGACGCTGCCAATTCCTGCAGCCCAGAACTCCTCAATGCCCCCCTTCTGCTGGCATTCCAAGGGGATCCTTCTCCTCCAGGAGTTCTCAGTGCTGCCTGCAAACCAGCCAGGGTTTTATCTGGCTTTTGAGTTATGCTGTTCTGAAGGTTCTAGCCCAGCTCTGCAGAAATGATCCGGCAAATCGGTGCTGCAGCGTGTAATTTTCTGTCTGCCACATCCACAGTGTATTTTTATCCAGATAAACCCTGGCTGGTGACAGCTCGATTGAGGAGTAAGTGGTGCTTTTCCCTAGGTGCAGCATATCTGGCTTTGGGCTCACTGTGTTCTTTATGCTCTTCCTTGGGATCTGAGCTGATTTTGGAACAAAAGTGCCAGTAAGATGCCATTGGTTTGGTAAAGCTCATGTCAGCAGCTTCTGCTAAAAGGAGTGTGTCAATGGGGACAGCATTTGTGATGTGGGGAACCCTGGGGGGGTTCCACTCCCTACACAGGACAGTCTGGGGAGTCTGTAATTCACTCACTGTGCTGCTTCAGCCAACTTCCAAAATGCACACTGGAAGAGCTCTTCAGAAGTGTTTCTAAAAAGTGTGCAGTTATCTTCAGAACTGAGGGAAAGCATCTTTTCTTTCCCCCATAATTAAAGGATTTGACTAAGAACCTGTTCTAAAATAGTGATGACCTTCATGAGGAAATGTAACTTCCCAACAAAGTGTGCTCCTGAACCCAGGAGCTGTTCCTGTGCAGTGTCAGAATAGAATTCACATGGCTAAGGGGGATTTTGGGAAAGCTTTTCTGGGAAAACATTTTCAGCAAGCTAAAGAGAACCAACATACACAATTTATTAATAGGAAAAAAAAATAGAAAGAGGAAAACTGCTTTAGCTCTTGGGCAGAGCAGAATCATTGGAGAAAAAAATTAATCTGGTATTTTGTCCTGTTTGGTTGCTTACTGTGGAAAAGAGCTGTTGTTGCTGGAGGGATGCTGTGAAAGAAAAATGCTTTTTTGTTTGGGCTGACTTGTTCCATGGGGGATTCCCCACAAAAGGCAGTTTGCTAACAGCATCTGGTTCATCTTCTCTTGCCCACTGCAGATCAGATCACCCAGTTATCCAGAGCTGAAAACAAGGCAGCCCATCCTTTGGTGAGTGGGAAAGGAACCTTTGACATTCCTAGAGTTTAAGAACAAGCTGTGAGTGAGCTTTGCCTGCTCCAACAGCCTGAAAAAATGTCCATGTCTGGTTTTGCAGCAGCAGCAAAGGGATCCCTGGCTGTTTTCTCAATTTCTGTTCAAAGGTTTTAAACAGATGAAAGTCTGGTTTTGCAGGGAGAAGATTGCAGGTTTAGCCATGGTGGAATATCTAATTCACAGCAACTTTCAATACTGTATAATTGCCCCATTTATTTGGTTTTAACAACTTAGAATTCCCTTTCTATCAAGGGAGATAGATTATGATTTTATGATTTACATTTAGTATAGCTGGATATATAGCTGAACATAAATAAGGTTATAATTGATAATGTAACTCACTGGAACCATAGAAAGGAAGTTTTAAATAACAATCCATGCTAATAAATGTTGAGATGCAATAACAATTCATATTAATATTGGCCAAATTTATTAGAGTTGATAGGAGACATTTTAAATAGAGCACCAGCAAGGTGTGAAGGTGTAGAATGGTGCCTTTGATTTGCTTCAGTTCTCTAAGTGGCCTTTGTGTCAGCTTTAAAGCACTTGGGAAACAGCAAATTTGGGGCACCTTGGTGTGGTGCTCTGCCCCTGCAGAGCAGCAGCTGGGGCTGTTTCAACCCCCCATAATTGACAGATATTTCAATTGTACTGTGATGTGTGTAAGGAGAACTGAGGCTGTAGGACCAGGTGCATCAGATCAGTTTCTGATGTGGAAGCAGATGGAAGTTGTGTGTAACTATCAAACCTCCCAAGGGGCAGAATGAGACTCTCTCTCATTACTGACTGTCCCCAGGCCACCACACCACCACCAGAACCTCAGCTGGCTCCTTCCCTGCCTGCAGAGAAGGAAAATGAGAAGGAGAGGGACAAGGAACCTGCAGCTGTTGCCTCAGCAGAACCAGTAAGTGCCATCTTTTGTTACCGTTGGCGCAATTCAGAGCAGCAAGTGGTCAGACAGCAGCTGCCATTCACAGCTGGAAGTGCACAGGGCTGGAGTCCTGCCATGACTCTGCTTCACCCCAGCCACTGGCACCTGCAAAATTGGTTCTGAACTTCCCTTTTAGTCATCAGTTTCCCTTGTAGGAAACAGGAGAAACTGTCTCCTGGATGTAGCTGCCCCTCTGCACAGATTATCTGAGAAAATCCATGACAATTGAGCATGGAACTGGCCATGAACTCGTGTAAAGCCAGCCTTTTGTTTTCATTCATTCAGTTTGTGGTGTGGACAGCAAAGAGCAGTTTCAGAGCACTGCATGTGGCCCACAGCATCTTCCTGAGGGTTTACATTTGGAATAGGAGCTCAGGGGATCCCTGCAAACCAATTTCTCCTCCCAGGTGAAAACGAGCTCTCTGCTGGGATCTGAAGGTGCAGAAGAGGACAGGTTTCTCCCGTCTGACACCCCCAGCAGAAGTGCCAGCCCCCAGGATGACGCCCAGCTCCCACCACAGAAATCCCAGCTGACAGAGGAACTGCTGGAGAGACTCAGTACGTGTCACCTGTGCTGTGCCTCTTGGTCTGGTGTCTGCTGGGTGTGTCCCAGCTGCTGCTGCACCCAAGGGACAGGAATTCTCTCTGGGCATTCCCGAGGGCAGCTCAGACTGGGTTCAGTTTCTCTGCACTTCCATCTGCACTGAAGGCAGAAGCAGAGATGGTTTCTGATTCAGCATAAGGTGCTTTAACCTAGTGAATGAACTACTGAACTCCTGAGTGCTGATGGCCAAATCCAGCAGAATATTTGAGTTCCTAAATTCTCTTTAGTTCCTTGACAAGTCATCAGAGCAAAAACACTTCTCAGCAATCTATTGGAGTGAAGACAAGCAGTGTGGTCCTTCAAATGGCACAGGCAAGGTCATCATCAGAATTCAGCCTGGTAATCCATGATGAGGCTCCTGGACCCTAAAGCCCCATCATTATTGATTATAACATGAGATGCTGTTCTTTAAAATCATAAAGGCAACCTTTTGGCAAACTGCTGAAAGTTTGGAAGATCCCCTCCTCTCCTGGAAACACTTTGCACCATTTCTTAAAAATTAATTGCTGAATCCAAGGTGCATTTAATCTTCAGAAATATTAAACCTTTTGTTGAATCACATAAAGTGCTTATTTTCAGGAAAATGAAAGCTATGTTGTTCCAGCTCTCCTAAATGTTTGTAGAAAACAAACTTTTGCTTTGGTACCTGGTAGTTCCAATTTCTGTCTCCTGTGGATATTTCTCCAGGTGCTTTCTTTCCTGTCAAGGTAACTCTTCAAAGAGCTGCAGAAAATCAGAAAATCTGTGGAGCCATCTGTGCTTTGGGGCTGCTTCGGCTGCTGATGTTGCCCACAAAGGGCTCACAGCCAGAGGTGGGGCTGCATTTCCCATCTGCTGGAAGGTGCTGTCTGTTTGAACATCCTGCTCTTGGTTTCTTCCAGGGGACATTGTGAGTGAGGGGGACCCTATGATGAGATACACTGGATTTGTTCAAATTGGCCAAGGGTAAGTCCAGTCCCAGTTACTCCTGCAGAGCCATGGGCTGGGCAGTTTGCTGCTGTAATATGAAGTGTGAAGCCAGGAAAACTCCAGACATGATGTGGGTTTAGATCCTCCCATCTCACTACAGATCAGAATTAATAATTGTGGTCAGAAGGTGTTGTCAGAGAAAACTCAATGCTGGCAGTGCCTCACCTACAACAGGGAGCAGGACCTGAAAGATCTCCCATTCCTCAAACCTTATTGCCTAAAAGAGAACCTTACCACCCCACAGCTGTCAGACATAAGTTCTCAATTACATTTATTTCAAATATTTTGCTCACAAAATATTTGGTACTCTGGATTATACACCTGCAGGACCTGAAAGGAGCATTCCTCAAACTTTATTGCCTAAAAGACCACCTTACCACCCCACAGCTGTCAGACATAAGTTCTCAATTACATTTATTTCAAATATTTTGCTTAAAAAATTGGTAATCTGGATTATAGCCACATAATTTAGCAATTAAAACCAGAGGTGAAATAATAAGCTCCCACACTGTCATACAAAACCCTACCCTGCATAGTCTGCAGTGTGCTTTCTCTGGAAAAAAAAATACACACATGGACACAAAAGAAGGAAAAAAACTTCAATACAACAAGGCAAAATGGAAAAAAAATTCAATCTTTTCCAGTTTTTGTNGTCCCACACTGTCACACAAAACCCTACCCTGTGTAGTCTGCAGTGTGCTTTCCCTGGGAAAAAAAAAATGCACACATGAACACAAAAGGAAGGAAAGAAACTCCAATACAACAAGGCAAAATGGAAAAAAAATGCAATATTTTCCAGTTTTTGTAGGCACACCCTCCCCCTGCTCTTATGTTTTGAAGATCTGTGCTCCAGCTCTTTTCAAGTTGGGCCTCAGTTTCCCTGGGACACCCTGCATAACAGAGGGCTGCTGTGCTGCTGTTTGAAGAACAGATGAACCAAGGTGTTCTAAAACACTTCAAGCGGCAGAGATCTCCTGGCTGGGCTGCCTTTCATCCCAGCACCTAAACTGCTGCTCCTTTCTTCACTGCTCTTTTGTTTCCAGGGGTTTCGGGACTGTGTACAAAGCCATCGACCCAGCCACAGGAGATGTGGTGAGTGCCAACACCCCCAGCACACTGTGCAGCTCTCCAGGGCTTTCCCCTCTGCTGGGAGCTCTGCTGGAGCTTTGGCTTTCCAGAGCAGCAGAGCTCTCAGCACAGGCTGTTCCTCAAGCACAGAGCACTGGCAGCCTGCAAAACACATTTTGGACAGACTTTGTTCCTACTCAGTACCAGAAAGAATGCAAGAGGGGCAGTGGTATCTTTCAGAGAAGGACATAATTAAGGCTTAAAATACCAGAGAATGGGTTATTTCTTTAGAAATTCAGAAAATAGTTGCAAATCTGAACTGTGGTAAAAAAGGCTCACTGAAGTAGCAAAATCAAAGTTCAAGAACTGAGAAACACTGTGGGATTGTAGTTTTTTTGTGTGTAACTGCTATGATCTTTTAGGGAGGGATTTTATCCATCATGTATGCATGTGTTTGGTTTGTCATGCAACCAGGACCAGCAGCAGTTGCTGAAATAATGGCCAAAGCCCACAGGATTGCTGAAGGATTCCCAGCTGTTTTGAAATATTTTCACAGTCACAAAATCCTGCTTGCTAAACCTGTATGAATAATAACAGAGGTGATAAACTGAGGCCATTGGGGAAGAATGTGGGTGCAAGGTGTTGATCTGTGGGTGATAGTTTAGGGAAATTTTCTCCAGAGTTTAGAAGGCAAAGTGTCCTCTAAGTCCACCCAAGCAAATGGAGAAAACAGCTGTTGTCCTGTCACTTCCTGAGCTCTGGTGTCTGATCACAAGGTCACAGGGCAGTGGGCACAGCCCAGCCCCATCATTCCAAAACCACTCTCTCCGTGGTCACTGTGCTGTCCTGCAGCAGAACTTCTGGAGGCCATGGTGTCCAATCCCATTTCAGGTGGCCCTTAAGAAGATGCCTCTCTGCAAACGGAGCCGAAAGGAGCTCGTTGTCAATGAGATCCGGATCATGAAGGAAAACAGACACCCCAATATTGTCAATTATATAGACAGGTAAGTGCTTCTGGTGTTACCATGGGAATGTTCCTTCACACACTGCACTCCAAGGGTTACAAACCCCTCTGGGCATTGGCAGAGAACATGGAGCTCTTCCTGATTTCTCTATTCATCTCCAGTGGGTGGGAGGAGATGGCTTTGGGTCTCCATTAATCTTTTCTGGTGTATGTGGCTGGAAACCCCTTCTCAAAAATCCGGATATGCCCTGTCTTACTAAAACAACAGCCTGTTAGTTCATTACCTCTGTGTTGTTTTGGGGTTTGGTTTTTTCAAGCTGATCATATTTTCTATGCCTTAACGATAAGTGCTGATAAACCATCACAGAAATGACCTCCCTTGGGCTGTTTGCACCATTTTCCATTGCTGTGGAAGCCAAGAAGAATAAATTCTCATTTGCAGAACCACATAATTTGCCAGTTTTTAAATAGTTTTCCCTGTTCCTGACTGTATTTTATGCAGTATTTTCCAAATGGTTGGCCAACATCTGTCCTCAGTGGTGCAGAGCTCCTTCCATGAATAACTCTGCAGTTGTGTTGCCTTGTTCCTGGAGTGAATGGTGGAACTGATGATTTAAGATAATGACTCAGTTGATGGCAAGTGTCCTGGTTCCAGACTGATCTCTGCTGTTACTAAACTGCATTTTTCTCATTTGCCATCTAAGACATCTCCTTTTTCATGGATTTGCTGCACAGATTCCAAATACCCTGTAGCCTACAAGGAATGTCTCCATTTCATTCTGCCTCCATCTACAAGTGACCTGCAAACAAAACTCCCCTGCAGTCTGTTCCACAAGGTAATTCAGCTGTGCACATTCATCTCCATGCCTTTGTTTTCTTCTCCCAGCTACCTGGTGGATGAAGACCTGTGGCTTGCCATGGAGTATGTGGATGGGGGCACTTTGACCAGCGTTCTTGTGCGAGTCTTTATAGAGGAAAGGATGATAGCAGCTATCAGCAGGGAGGTGAGGGACCCTGCTTGTGCTTCCAATGCCTTGGACAGGGTGGGACAGGAGTGATTTAACATTCAGAGCTTTGTTTCAGTGCTGCTGTTATGAAATAACAAATAAAAGGGCATCTAAGTGAGCCTCCTGCCAGTACGACTGCATTCCTTATACTCTGTTACTAAACACTTTTGTCACACTCTCTTTTTTAATTTATTTAACATTCTACACTTTGCCTCTTTAATCTGGAGCATGTCTGCACTGCATTCCTGGCCTGTAAAAGCAAAACATGCTGGTGGCAGAATTTTAAACTAACAGCAAATTAAAAGAGAGTCTCATTTCTCACAGCCCTCAGCTTAAAAGGAGAGCATTGCACCCCAAATGGTGTTTGCTTTTGAAAAGTGACTAATGTGCTATTTCCAAGTCTGCTGTTGAGGCCAACACAAAGCCTTTATCATGCAGCCTCCCACACAAAAGTGATCCACTCCATAATGGAGGGAGAGATGTTTTCCTTTTTGACAAACCCTCCTTTGTCACCTGGATGGAGAGAGCACAGCCACTGCAGCCATTCTGGCTGGGTTTGGAATGGACAGTCCGTATCAGCAATTGGTGTTCCACCTAGAAATTCAGTCTTTTAGAGCCATTTCCTTTTCTTGTGTGATGAAATGAGGTTAATTAATTTGTACCCTCATGGGGTTTTTGTCTCAGTGCCTCAAAGCCCTGGATTTCCTTCATTCAAGGAATGTGATCCATAGAGATGTCAAAAGTGACAATATTCTTCTTGGCATGGATGGATCTGTGAAACTGAGTAGGTATTGTTGGTCAGGCACAGCATCCCCGTGTTCTCAGACACAGAGTGGGGAATTCCTGTGCTTGGTTGCACAGTTCAAGCTGGGTTTGACAGTGTTTTTGTTCCCTCCTCAGCTGATTTTGGCCTGTGTGCCCAGCTGACCCCGGAGCGCAGCACACGCTGCACAGTGCTGGGATCTCCTTACTGGGTAGCACCAGAGGTCCTGAGGAGGAAGGAATATGACACCCAAGTGGACATCTGGGCCCTTGGGATCGTGGCCATTGAAATGCTGGAGGGAGAACCTCCCTACTTCAAAGAAAGCCCTGACAAGGTAAGGTCACACACCACTATCTTGCCAATCTGTGCCATGTTTTGTCTCCCATGAACCAAAATCCCACTCAAATCAGCCTGAAATGGTTCCACCAAGGCCCACTTCCAGAAATGTCCCTGCAGAACATCTCATCAGAGGAGAAGTGATGAGTGCCAGTGCAAAAATGGGCCTTTTTTGCCTTCAGCACTGTTTGAATTCCTCCTGCTGTGTTTGGTCTCTGAGCTGGAGCTGTGAATGACAGCAGCAAATTTCTCCAATTGGGAAATTATTATGAAAAGCATTACAAGTGTATCTGCAGGCCCAGAAGTCTTTTCAAACTCTGAGCAGTGCCTTTCAGGGAGGGTCACTGCTTCCAGTGATGCCATAATTATGTATTACCCAAAACATTTCTAAAAGTCTGTTTTAGCAAAGGTATTTGTAGTAAGCATATTTTGAAGTTTTCAGTTTTAGATCCTAATTCTTTAAAATGAAATGATGAAGAAGGAATAGTTGGGGAAATGTATACAAGGATGAAATCTCATTACTAATTGCTGAAACCATGTTAAATGCTGCACACTTAATTCCTTAGGAATTAACACCTCTGAAGATTTCAGTCTTCCACTCTTTTTGAAAAAGTTCCCTGACTTTTTTTTGGAAGACCACTTTTGGATTGCATTTGCTTTTATAAGGCAGCAAACACAGATGAAGTGAATTATGTTGAGATCCCAGAATATTCTGAGTTGGGAGGGACCCACGGGGATTAGCAAATCCAGCTCCTGAGTGAATGGCCCATCTGGGGATTGATGTTTGATTGATCAGCTCTGTGCTCTGGCCAGCTGAGCTACACTCAGGGTCATCATCATCATCCCTGCTCTGGAGGCTGACAGTTCCCTGCTGCCTTACCCTCAAAC
>VWYE01015481.1:43431-63462 GCA_013398995.1 Alaudala cheleensis
TGGGGCTGTGACCCCAGGGATGGTCAGTGGCTGTGACCCCAGGGATGGACAGAGGCTGTGACCCCAGGGATGGGTAGTGGAGCTGTGACCCCAGGGATGGTCAGTGGGGCTGTGACCCCAGGGATGGTCAGTGGCTGTCTCTGTGACCCCAGGGAGGGTCAGTGGCTGTCCCTCCTCCCCCAGGCCCAGCGCCTGATAGCCAGGAACAGGTACCCCCCTCTGAGGATGCCCAGCAAGATGTCAGTGCTGTTCCATGCCTTCCTGCACTCCTGCCTGGACACCGACCCCAGCATCCGCTGGACAGCCCAGGAGCTCCTGGAGGTAAAGGGCAGGGGCTGCAGGGGAATTCTCCTCACCAGCTGAAGTTTGCTAAGACTGTTAATCCCCAGTCTGGGTGCTTTCAAAGCAGAATCATGGAAGAATTTGCCTTGGAAGGGACCTTTAAAGTCCATCTGGTCCAACCTCCCTGCCAGGAGCAGGGACATCTTCAACTGGATCGGGTTGCTCAGAGCTTTGTCCGACCTGAGTTTGGATGTTTTCAGGGATGGGGCATCCAACACCCCTCTGGGCAACCTGTGCCAGTGTTCCACCACCCCTAGCATAAACAATTTCTTCCTGAGACCTAACCTGAATCTCTCCTCTTTTTATTTGAAACCGTTTCCCTTTGTCCCTTTGCAACAGGCCCTACTAAAAATGGGTCCCCTTGAAGTTCTGAAAGGCTGCAATAAGCTCTCCCTGGGCCTTCTCTTTCCAGGCTAAACAATCCCAGTTCTCTTGTCCTTTCCTCAGAGGAAAGGTGTTCCATCCACCCTCTGATCATTTTGTGTTGTATTTTGGGAGTGCATTCAGTTTTAGCTGGTGGCCAGAGAACTGCAGTAGCAAGGTGCCAGGAACAGAGGCCCAGCATGGTGTTGGTGGAGGAGGAGCCCAGTCCCAGCCCAGCAGTCAGAGATTTGGCTCTTCTTGTCTTGGTGCTGAAAACCTGCACCTCAGAGTTCCTCAGAACAGCACAGGCCTCAATCCTACTGTGATCAACATTTCTGGGAGGTGCTGGGGTTCCCTGTGGAACAGCTTGCACTCAACTTTTCTGACAGCTAAAGTCACCCCTACCTTTAGGAAAAAAGAACCTAAGTGAGTCCTTTGAGTTTCCTGAAATGAAAAAAGCCCTGAGGCAGCAAGTGGCATTCCCAGAGTGCTGCAGGGCCAAAGTCCCAGCAAGCTGAAGACACCTTGATAAATTGATTAATGGGATTACTGGGCTATGTTTGCCTCTGACAGGAAGGTCCTGAATATTAAGAGTGAGGTGGAGATGGGCCCCTCAGTGCTTTTTATGTGTATTTCTGGTAACCAGAGGAATCCTGCTTCCTCTTGTGAGAAACTGAGTTTGGAAAGTAATGTTTCCTTTCTTTCTTTTTTATCCCTTTGGGCAGCATCCATTTCTGAAAACAGCTGCGAGTCTCTCCTTCCTGCCCGAGACCATCCGGATCGCCAGGAAAGTCTGTCAGGCCATGGAGGATCTTCATGACAGCAGTGCCAACTCAGAGCAAAACCAGGAATAAAATTCTCACTCCTGTTGGAGATCTGCTCCCTTCTCACCCCATGGTTACATTCAGTTCTGAATTGTTGGTTGTTTCTTGAAGAGGCAAAGTCCCAGTTATGGGGGTTTTGGTATGGATTGGAAATGGGGAAAGGTCTCCTTCATTCATCAGCTCCAGACCAGGCTGCCTCTGGAATGGCCACGGGCTGGGTTTGGCCCAATCATGGCACTTCTGGAGGAGGAAGAAAGTGCAATTTGCAGCCAAAAATGGGTGAAGAATGGGGCAGCCAAAACATCCTGTTGGATGCACAGAGTGAGCTGGGACTGTGGAGTGTCCAGAGAATTCTCTGTCCTCCTGGCAGAACACCTTGACACAAAAAAATACATAATATACAGAGATTACAGAGCAAGATATCTATATAACATAGATTACTAAATGGGGGGGNTTTTCAAATACGCTCAGAGACACTTCTATAACTGTGACAGAGAGCTATAACAGCGTGCATAGGATGATGTGTGACGTTCTGTGTAAATGGAACTCCGTGTTTATGGGGTGCTTTGTCCCCGGCCGTGGCAGGTGCCGGTACCTGGCCATGGTCACACCTGTGCGCGTGGGCACCGAGCGCCCTCTCGCGGCCGCCGCCGCCGCACAAATCGCTAAAATCGTGGGGTTTTTTGTTTTTTTTTTTTTTTTTAAAATTTTATTTTATTTTTTTTTTNTCATCAGCTCCAGACCAGGCTGCCTCTGGAATGGCCACGGGCTGGGTTTGGCCCAATCATGGCACTTCTGGAGGAGGAAGAAAGTGCAATTTGCAGCCAAAAATGGGTGAAGAATGGGGCAGCCAAAACATCCTGTTGGATGCACAGAGTGAGCTGGGACTGTGGAGTGTCCAGAGAATTCTCTGTCCTCCTGGCAGAACACCTTGACACAAAAAAATACATAATATACAGAGATTACAGAGCAAGATATCTATATAACATAGATTACTAAATGGGGGGGTATGCAAATAGATACACAATACACTATATAATTATTATATGTACAAATATCGAATATATATTATTATAATAGTACTATATGTTTATATAATTGTACTATAATGATTTATATATTATAAAATACAGTGTAATTATNATTCGTATTGAAAAAGCTACAAAACGTTGCAATGAAACATTTTACACCCGTTTCCACCTGTTTTCGTTTTTGAGGCGGCTCGAGTGTGTACAAACATGCGGCCCTTCCCCCCTCCCCAAACACCAACCCCAGCACGTTTTCCCACATGGTGACATTGTTAAAAAATTAACAATTTAACAGTGTTAGGAGCAGGCAGGACAAGCCCCTGTCAGCCTGCCCTTGCCTCGCTCCACCTGGGAAGGCAGAAACATCTGTAAACCAGCAGAGCCAGCTGTGGTCCCAGGCTGGGTCAGCTCCTCCTGGTGGGGAAACCAAATAGTTCCCAAAAATAATCAATGCAGAGCTCCAGGCATCCAGCTGAGCTCCCTCAGAGCAGCACTGGCCAGCAGTGCCTGTCCCCATGCCACGGGGACAAACTGGGGCAGTGTCTGCAGCTGGCACAATGATCCAGTCACCATGTCCATGCTCCCCACCCCACTCAGCCAGGCTGTCCATGGAACTGCTGCTCACACTCCCTCTGTCCCACTGATGCTGGGGACAGCCTTCAGAGAGGCTGGAACAGGGTGGTGGTGATGGGACTGGGGGGCAGCTGTGGGGTTTTGTGCCCTCAGGAGCTTTCTCAGCCAAATCGTGGGGCAGGGGGGCACAAACCTCTGGTGCCATCTCACAGTGGAACTTTTTTCAGGCTGAACACTGACCCTTGGGCAAGCCCAGCCCTGGGAATGGCCCCATCCCATAGGGAACACTGCAGGGAGCAGATCCCACAGCCCAGAACAGTGTGTGAGGAAAAGCAAACAGCTCTCAGTACAGACCTAGAGCAGCCTTGACATTTACAATTCCCCTCACCCAAGCTCTGGTCTGCATGAGACAGTTTATGCTTTAAAAAATAAATCTCAGTTTGCAAACATTTGTGAGAGGAAGCAGCCCTGAAGCCATGAGCTTGCAGAGAATGTCACTTGCCTCTGAGGCTTGTAGTTCACACCTCTGAAAATATCTCTGCTGTGCCAAACTGGCTGAAAAGAGCTGGATTTAGGTCCTTGGTGCATGCAGCTAAACTGATGGCACTGCAGCATCACTCACAGCCTCCAGCCCATCCCTGCCATGTCAGAGAAAGCATTTTCCTACCACAGCAATGATCCTTTTGGAACCCTCAGGAGACTTCAAAACCTTTTGTGAAAACATTAAATCTGTCAAGGGCCGTTTCATAAATTGTAAAAATCGCACAGTGTGGCCACAAGGCACATAGAAATCCCAAATTCCTGGCTGTAAAAAAAGGCAGGACAGTCCTTCAGCTTCCCTTTCCCACCCAGAATGTGCAGCTGTGGAAAATGCATTTCTGAGTGTCTGGCACAGGGAGCCCCATGTCCTGCCAGGGTCACTGCCCACCCCAGACAGCTGCTGAGGGAACCCTGCCAGGGGCTGCAGGGGAGGGGAGGAGCTGGCACCGGGCCCCTGCTGCCAGGGAAATGTGAAATAACACCCATCCTCCACAGTACCCGAGTGAAACTCCATCAAACATCAGCCCTGCCAGCAATAAATGACTGCAAAAGACTGAGAGTGAGACCTGACTCCTGCCAGGGAACAGCTCCCTGCTTTTACAAACCCACCCTTCTCATGAGCTCACCTTCTCCTCCTTCAGGCTGGTGCTACATCTACCAAAACAAGAGGGCTGTTATTCCATTTCTAGCATTATGTGGCCCAAACAAAGCAAAGAGGCTCCTATTGCTGAATCTGTGCTCTGAGCAGAGCCACAGCTGGGACAGGGACACCAAACTGTGACAGAGACACCAAACTGTGAATCACCTGCTCCAGGTGGGGAAGAGAAGAATCAGAAAGTCAGTTTGAGATCCTTTGGGTGGACAAATCTCTCATTAGGTGAGGTGTTCAAACAGGCACTGCAGGATCTGCCCCTCTGTTTTAATGTGCCCTGGCAAGGCTGGTGTTAAGGCCACGAGCTATGACTGAGCTCCTCGAGGAGTGACATTTTCACCAAGGAACAGAAACACCTAATGTAGTGAATTCATCAAGAAATTTATATCCTTCTGTGGGGGGAAGAAAAAAATCCCTATAAATCCCCCTTGTACTTGCCAATCCCCAAGCTGCTGGTGGGTGCCTGATGGAGCTGCAGCCATTCCTGCCTGCATCCCCAGCATTGCTGGTGGGTGCCCTTTGGAGCTGCAGCCACTCCTGCTGGTGGGTGCCTGATGAGCTGCAGCCACTCCTGCCTGCATCCCCAGCAGTGCTGGAGGGTGCCCGATGGAGCTGCAGCCACTCCTGCCTGCATCCCCAGCATTGCTGGTGGGCACCTGATGGAGCTGCAGCCACTCCTGCCTGCATCCCCAGCGGTGCTGGAGGGTGCCCAATGGAGCTGCAGCCGCTCCTGCCTGCATCCCCAGCAGTGCTGGTGGGCCTGATGGAACTGCAGCCATTCCTGCCTGCATCCCCAGCGGTGCTGCTGGAAGATGCCCACATCCCCATGAACTCATCCGCCAGCATTCCATGGCCCCTCTCCTACTGCATGAGCTGTATGACGAGCATTGCAATGTATAAATATGCATTCCCCCCTCTCCCAGCGCCTCTCCGCCCGTTACCAATGATAATGCAGAGACCTAGAAGGCTTTTTCCCCCCTTTTAAAGCGATTATGCTGATGTGTCCCGAGTCCCCGGCGCGGCTGCTGCGAGGTGACAGCTCCGTCTGGCTCCGCGGGGCTCAGAGCTCGGCGAGGCTGTCGCTGCTCCGCACCGTGACGCTGATGTGTCCCGGCAGCTCCGCCGTGTCCCCGCCGCCCCGGGCCCGCAGCCGCAGCCGCCGCTGCTCGCAGGGCTCACCGGGGGCTGCCGCCAGCACCGCCTGCCCCAGGAACCCGTCACACAGGAGGCTGCTGCTCCACACCTGCGGCCAGGGGACACACGGGAACCCGGCTGAGGCAGCGCTCCGCCCCGCGGAAAAGCAGCGAGGGGACGGTGTGCGGGTAAATGCGGTTAATTGTCTAGAGAGCGTGAGGGAGGGTCTGCATTTGCATGCTCATTTACATAGGCTGTGCAAATAAGGAGAGAAATGCAGCTTTTTTGCTTTCTAGGTCACAGCCTGCCTAGGAGAGTGTGGAGTCCCTGGAACCACTGGAAATCACACCCGAGGTGTGACCCTGGAAGAATTACCATGGACATTTCCCTGCAAGGCCTGGTGACACTCTGTAATCCTTCCTGATGCCCAAATTCCCCTGGTTTCTTCTTTTCCTGTTAATCCATTGGTTGTGGAACCCCAGCCCTGTCCTCCCTAGAGATCACTGACCTGACCTCACCTGTCCCCTGCACTGCCCCCATGCCTGAAGGTCACTGGATGCCCAAAACCCCACTTAAGGCAGAGCCAGGCACATGTCAGCCCTCTTTGGACCTGGACTCCCTTCAGCACTTTGGAAATAAACCTTGCTGGAATTTATCTGGGCTAAGAGCCTCCTGCCTCTCCTTGCTGATCCAGCCTGTGTCTGTGTTTGGGTGAGTCTGATTGCCTTGCCTGATTCCTCCCAGTGGCCTTTTTACTGGAGAGGCTGACTGAGGTCTGGGTAAAGGCTTCACCCAAAAACCTCCACTGCCACAGGAGAGGAATAAAAATGACCTTTTTAAGCTCATCAGCAGTAAATCCTACCTGCAATAGGCTCCCTGTGCTGCTCTGCCTGCCCGTGCTCACCTCTGCACCTCCTCAGTGCTGGGGTTTTAGAGCCTGGCCCACAGACTGGACTGAAGACAAAGTTTTCCTGGACTGCATCATCTCAAGCTCTATTTCCCCAGCCTGTGCTGAGGTAAACAGTGAGGTCTAGTTCACACAGGACTAGAATTCAGGGTAGAAAACTTCTTAATAACAGCCTTAGCTTTGGGTTTGCTTCAAACACTGACTCTGGACAACACTTGGCTTTCCTTTGTTTCATCAGGTACCACATGGGGCAAAAGGAATTCTTTAAATCTTTCAAAGCCCTGGAATGAAAGATGCCTCGGAATTAAATATGCCTCCTGATCCCTAAGTGCCTCCTTGTGGAGGAGGAGCAGCAGCAGAGCTCCAGGCAGAGCCCAGCAAGGGGAACACTTCTCACTCCTCTCCTGGCTCTCAGCCACACGAAGGAAAAGCCAACCCAGTGAAGGCCAGGGATGCTGCAGTGCCTCCCTCCCTGCCCTGGGGCTGTCTCACCTCGATGGTGACAGGGCTGTCGATGTCCTTCCTGTAGAAGATCACCTGGGTGTTGAAGGTGGGGCTGGTGGTGCCGCGCTGTACTGGGGAGCGCCGCCTTTGCTTCTCACACTTGATGAGCACGTAGGGATCTGCTCCTGGAACACAGCAGCAGCACAGCTCTGGGCACAGGGGATGGCAGCTGAGAGCTGCCCACAAACCCAGCAGAGACAACCCCCTCCTGTGCCTGGCAGCACCACAGCACAGGGCACCAGGGCACAGCCTCTGCTCCCTGTCCAGGTGAAAACACAGAATCATGGAATGCTTTGGGTTGGGAGGGACCTCAAAGCTCAACTCATTCCACCCCTGCCATGGCAGGGACATCTCCCACTGTCCCAGGCTGCTCCAAGCCCCATCCAGCCTGGCCTTGGGCACTGCCAGGGATCCAGGGGCAGCCACAGCTGCTCTGGGCACCCTGTGCCTCCCCACCCTCCCAGGGAACAATTTCTCCCTAATATCCAATCTAACCCTCATACGTGACCCCCTGCAAATGCTCAACGTTCTAGAAATGCTTTGTTTTTACACTGAGCATTTTTATTTCTTATTAAAGTTGATATTCTTTTTCCTTTACAATAAGGAGCAAGAACTGTTTTGGAAACACCAAACACATTCAAACAAAATGGGCCATTCCACTTTTTAATTAACTTTTAATTAAGCAAAGGCAATACCATGTTTTGTATTTCAACACAATTCTGTCCATTTCTGTTGTTAATGACAGAATATCTGTTTTTTCCACACCTTGCAACTCCTTAGATACAGATTTTAAATAAACCCAGGGTATCTCCAAGTCAGGCTCATGAGAGTTTCTAACACACATTTTTTCACCCTCTACTTGAAAACACCACCACAACCAGAAGGCAGCACAACTTTAGGCAACTCTGGCTTTTCAACAAACCATACCCAGCTCATTTCCCTTAAACACATCACTCATTTACAAGAGCAGGTACCAACATCTCCCAGGAACAAACCACATCACAGCTGCATCCAAAGCAGACACAGCCACTTCCAGGCACAGGGCACACACAGATTGTTCTGGTTCCACCTGGCCACAGCTCCAGGGGCCTGTTTTCCTGACAGCCCCTCACAGCTCCATGGCAGTAGCAGGATATTGGCTTTTCTGATGGGAAATTGCCTTCTGTGTCACTGAAGGGTGAATTCAGCTCTGGGGCATCAGGGGTGGGAAAGCTGCCCTCTTTGCAAAGCAAATTTGGGAAATGGATCTGGATAAAATGGGGTCTCTCTTGTCACCCCAATGGTGTTAACAACTTTGTCCGAGGGCAAAGAGCAGAGCAACACCTGCTCATTAACAGTAATTAAGAGATCGAGAGCATAAGGAGGGGTGGGGAAAGGGCACAGAGCTAAAGAGGTGACAGGCACATCTGCTGGATGGATGAGGGAGCAGTTAATGAGGGGACTGGCTGAGTGAAAGGAAAAGGAAGGAGAATATTTGAAGGAAACATTCAAATTCTCAGCAAGACCTGGAGACACAGAGGGAGGTAGAAGGGGGACACAAAATGTCCCTGCACCCACGATGTTCCCAAGTGCCCTGACCCTGTGATGGCAGTGCTGGATGGGTCAGCTGTTTTAGGAACACTGGCTCCAATTCCACAGCCAAAGGAAGCAGTGGGAGAGCCCAGGGGGATCAGATGCTCTCAGCTAGGGATGAGCTCTGTGCCTGGTTTATTTACAGGACAAAGGAAAAACACAAAGCTCTGCTAGGGTGGAACAGAAATGTCCTGGTATTGGTCTTGGGCTGGGAATGAAACTGGAGCTGCTGCTCAGGAAAGGGCTCTGGCAGTGGAAGGAGGGCTGGGTTTAGCTCTGGGGCACACAAACAGCTCCAGCTCTGCCCTGAGCCCCACAACAGCCCTCTCACCTCAGCCCTGGCCATGCTGCTGCTCTGGGAAGTTGTACAAAAGAACAGTGCAAAGGAAAAAGTTGGAATCTGTAAGAGCCAGGAACACTGAACAGTAATGGCATTTCTAAGGCTTCAAGAAATCTGTGCTCATTAGTCTAAGGCTTCATTTTTGGGTTTTTGAGAACTGCACTGAGGAGTTAACACCCACATCCTGCAGCACTGCACAAAGCAAAAGGCTTTCTGGGAAAACATTCCAGAGGAGACGTTCCCAGCTGCATTCCCACTCCTCTCTGCTGCTCTAGGCAGAACCTGAGAGCTCTGACACCCTCAGCCACTGGAAAAGGGCACGGGACAAACAGCAGACACAGTGCAGAGGCACCAGCACTGCCCTGGCAACCACAGCAGGTGCTTCTGCCTCCTGCTTCTCCTTCCTCCTGCTCCTCAGGCTGCTGCCAAGGCAGCTTCCACTGAAGGCTCTCTGCTTCCAGGGCTGTCACACACCACGGATCTCAACACTCAGCTTAGAATATAAGTGGTGAAGAAACAATTCAGTATGCAAATCCAACGTGGAATGTCAGCAGGAAGATTTAAAGGTGCAAAAGGTGATTTGTTCTCAAAGAGGAAGTCGGGGGAAAGGCCTGGCAGGCAGCAGTGACAGCAATGTTTAACACAGGCTTGGGAATGAGAGACAGTAAATCCTGTAGCACAAAGAGTTTCCTCATCATCCTGCAGACCTGCCACTGTGTTTGGCTCCCAGACAGCTGGATCCACTCCAGAACACTCTGACTTGGAGAGAGGAACTTCCACAAGGAGCATCCAGGACGGAGCCTGGGCTGTTCAATTCATCCACTCCTCCTGACAACAGCAAACCATCCATCACCTTGTCCAGACAGGGCAATGGATCAAAGACAGCACCAAGGAGGAGCTTTCCAACAAACATTTAAAATAAAGATTAAATAAACTTTCTCTGGCCAGGAGCAGGGCTCTGATAACAACCAGCACTGAGCTGTGAGAAGTGAAGACTATCAGACAGAGAGCAGGAGCAGAGAATGAAAAAGCAAATGGTGACTGGACAAGTTTCCTCATTAACATCAGGTGCTATAAAGCCATTTTGGTGTCCTTCAAGACACTTCCTCTGACAGATACACAGTCATGTACAAAGCATTTAACCCCTGTTCTACTTCACCCAGCTGAAAATGGTTGTTTGCAAACCACGATGTCCTCCAATGAGGTAAAGGTAACACAGTGCATGAGTCTGTGCCATTCAGCTGCCTCCTGGGTATTTTCCATTTAAAAGATACACAGCCCTGACAGAAGAACCTGATTAATCCCCACAACCAGCTCCTCAGGAGGGTCTGGCTACTCCTGCCCAGTTCTGGAGCTGCCCATAACTCGCTGTTGTGCATCCCCACATTCCTCTGATCTCTGGAGTAAGTTTTACAACATGATGGAAAAACAAATCCCACAAATCCTCTGTTTGGAGAATTTCTGATTGCTTACAGATCAACCCAAATCATCTTCAGAGGACTGAAAAGCCAATTCCACTCTTCCAGATTCTCTTTGCACTTACCTCCTGATCCATCTTCTTTCTGCAAGCCCTCAGCAGAGTGCACTTTGATTTGGGTGACTCTGCGTGGGTAGCCACAAAGAAGATTCCAACAGGTCATTTCAGGCCTATCTGCCTTCAGCTCCCTGAAAAATCATGGGAAAAGCAACCTCAGCAAAGAATGTCAAGCAAACAATCAGTGGTTGTGGAAATCTGGCATTTTTAGAACATGAGATTTGTAGTTTTTCCTCATCTGCTGTTTTTGAATTCTGTGGAGCAGAAATGACAGATGGAAGACATAAAAATAGAGCAAAGCAAAGTAAAACAAATTTGTGTTGTCTTTTGTGTGGATGCAAAAGTGGTGGAAAAAATCCCAATTTTAAATAGTGATAAATACTATCAAATCAAGAAATCAATGCAGTGGGCCTGATTCATGAAGCACTGGCTCTACTCTTGCAGCAACCCCTGCTTTCAGAGGGGATGCTCACAGAAACAACAATCAGCTGTGACCACAAGCACCAGTGCTCCGTGTCCTGACCTAGAACTGGAAGCCACCACAAGAACTGAACCAAAAAAGCCAGAAGACTCAAAATGAATCATCCAGGAGGTCCCTAACTAAACATTTCCTGACCATGTACAAACCTGGAGATTCTCAGAGGTGCCCCTGATGTCTGCAGGGCCCAGTTGTGGAGCCACACAAACCAGGGGTGTTGGAGGACAACAACTTGGAGCTTCCATGGAGCTGCAGCCTGGGGGCTGAGGAGCCTCTCCTGCAGCTGAGAGTGCCACCCACCTGAGCTTTGAAGGCACGTCAGTGTAGAGCCTGAGGATGAACCTGGTGGGGACTCCTGGGATGAAGGTGGTTGGGACGAGGACGTAGCGGCCGCGCTGCAGCCGCCTCCTCAGGAACACACTGCGGGTGTTGGAGTAGGGAGAGGTGGCCACCCTCTCCTGCACCGTCAGCTTGTGCAGCCTGTACCTCCTGTTGTCCTCCACCTGCAGCAGGACAGGGGCTCATGCCAGCAGGGCCAGCAGGGTGTGAGAGACGGCCCGAAGATCCCTCATCTGCCTCATGTTGTCAGCAAGGACAGAGACTGAAACCCCAAGGAAAACCCCAACACGGGAGTTCTGGCCTGGCTGAGGTGGGATGTCTGCCAGGGGGGTTTGCTGGACCAAAGAAAGACTGGAGTGCATTCCCATGGGAACTTGTGCAGGAGCAATGGGCAGGTCACAGTGCACTGGCTGAGCTTGCTGCCAGGCTGGCCTGGGCTGTCCCTGTCCTGTCTCTGCTCTGTTCCCTCAACTCACTGTCCCCATTGCCACACCTTGTCACCCTGAATTTTTAAGCCTTCTGATAAGTTGTAGTTTGGAGTCAGTTTTCCCATGGTTTTTCATGTAAATAACAGGTGTTGTTTTCTAACCAGCTTGGATGTTTACATTCTTCTTAGTGGGATGGATTTCCTTGACAAGCACGTGTATTACCAGTGTGTGTGTAGAGGTGGGAACTATCTCATCCAATTAGAACTTTTTCCCTTTCCTGGATATAATAACCCTGATTTTAATAAAGATCTCTTTCTTTTCTTTCCCCTCATGATTGCTGTGTCGCGCTGTTCTTTCGTGTAACAGTGCGACAACACCTTTGGCCAAATACCTGTGCTTTGGAAAGTCTATAAAAAGACTCCTTAAATTACCCAAAACTCGGGATCTCCCCACAGAATAAGATGGATCTATTGGCAGACAGCGACCAGGACTTCAGCAACCAAAAACAAATGTTTGACAGACTTATCAAAAATGTCTTTGTTGCTCAAGAGAAAAATGCTGAAATAGAAATTACAGAAAGTTCCCAAAATCTCACAAAAGCTATTAAATTAGAGTCACACACAAATTTAGCTTTTGAATTAAGACCTTAAAAGTCAAGATTTGTCAAAAACCTGATGCAAATACTAAACAGCATTGATAATACTTTAGCATAAAGTGATAGAGCTTAAAACAAATTAACAAAGTGCCTTTATGTAGAAGGTTGATAACATTGTTTTGAGGTTTTTTTAAGGTAATAAATATATACAGTAGTGAAGCTATGTAATACAAAATAGTAAATAAGCAACAAGTTAACAATAGTTTCTTTATAGCTTGAAAAAAGAGAGGGGAAATCATCTCATCTGTTGGTAGCTATTCACGTCTTGTTCTCTCCATCTATTCTTTTCTTTTCTCTCTCTCTTTTTCCTCTATCACGTTATCATGTTTTGGACACCAATAAAAGTGCATTGTTTTGATTAAACCTGCAATTCCCTTGTGTCTTTTGCACTCTGAGATCAATAAATGAACCATCACGAGCCCTGCCTGTACTGGCAGATCGTGACACAGGGCTTGGGGGCAGGGCTCTCCCTGAGCACCACACAGCTTGTCATGGCCATGAAACCACACAATGAAGGCAAAGCATTTGGCAAGTGTTTTCTCATCCAGTTCAGCTGCGACAGGTGAAAGTTTGGGGCAGGAACCCACTGGAAGAGATGATGTGATGCTACAGCAGAGCTTGGGACACTTGCAGAGATGGACACACAGCCCAAGGACTGCACAGACAAGGCTGAGATCCCTCTGCCTCCTTCCTCTGGCCTTTCACAGCAGGCTCCCAATCCAGATGCACACAGCTGGATTTCCCTTGCCCTTTCCTGACTGCAAAAGCCACGGAATAACCATTCACGTTTTGTTCTAAGCCTTGAAGCTGTGCTTAACTCTTAACATCTTCCCCAGGGGACTGGTATTAGCCAGAGCACAGTTTAAATTTAACCTCCCTCTCCAGCAGCTCCTGGGGCAAAGGCAGCCCTTCATTCTTTGCTGGCAGCTCTCTTCCCCTGCCTTTAGTCATGCTAATGAGCTCGGGGTGTTAGAATAAATCTAAAATAGAAACATTATTGATCAGAAATAAAAATAGAGCACTGAAAATGTTAGGAAGGTTGTGATTTTTCTTTTTCAAGCCTTTCCAAATTACAGGCCTGAACAAATAAATTGCTGCTTTCTGCAATGACACGTCTCAATAGAAGTGGTTAACAGGTGATTGGCAAATGAGTAGGTGTGAAGCAGATGTCAGCAGATCTAACCAACTGTTAAAAATTTACTTTTTTTTAGGGTAGGGCCATAGGTTTAATGTAGTCCCAGGAGCTGTACCAACTACGACAGGATTATCCCTGTGGAAGAGCAGAAAAATTGCTGTTTCTTTGCTTCCCTCCTTCTCGGAGTTTGCATGTTTTCATTTTACTCAATTTGCCTCGAGAGTGCAATTAAATTACCTTTTGGGACCCCTGTGGTTCCTTTTCCCATTTATTCATTTCCTCCTCACTAGTCCAGCTTTTGAAAACAGTTTTTTTTCTAAGTGGCAACAGAAAAACTGCAGACTTTTCAACTTCATTCACCTGGATGTATTTGCTGGTGAAATGGAAGCAGAAGGAGAAAAAACCCTCCATGTTTTAAGCATCAATATCATTTTGCCATCCTCTAGAAAGTTTGGGGGTAAGGAAAGCATTAAAATAAAATTATTTTGCAATGGGTAAAAATTATTTCTGTCAAATAAATGAAATTTGCTGAAATAGAGTTTGAGCTGAACTAAACTCAGTGGAGTTCCCATGGCCTGAGTGTGGCACCCACACAAAGTCTGAGCCCAGAGCCAGACCCCGGGATAATCCTGGCTCTATCTGCCCAAGATCTCACTGTCAGGGTGAAGCAGGACTGAGCAAAGTGCACCAGGAGTGCAGCTGCTTACCTTGAGTATCTCAAAGCCAATTGTGATGTTGTCTCCCTTCCCTTCTCTCTTGTACTGGCGCCGATCCTCCTGCTGCAGCGACACCAGCACTTTGTCCTCGGCCTTCTTCACATCAAAGAGGTACTGGGAGGGGAGAGGAGAGAGGGGAGCTGCTGGGATTGTCCCAGGAGGCTGAGGGTAAAGCCATCACCAAGAAAATACATGCTTGCAAAGGAGGGGAATGGCAATACTTGGGGGAGGAAGGAGAGTTCTCCGTGACACAGACGTTCCCAGCTGGAAAATCAATGCCAATAACAAGGATCTTAAAAATAAAAGTATCAGGTAAATAAAAGGTATTGATTAAAATGATATTCTTAGTGATGGGACACGGGGGGGTGACCTTAAGGTGAAGCAAGGTGGATGTCTGCCGGGGGTCTCTCTTTGGGTGACCCCGGTCTGAGGTGTTGAACAGCTGTTTTCTCACTGCCCGTGCTTGGAAGAAGGAGTCAGAGTTCTTCAGGTTGCAGTTTGAAGATGTTTATTTTTAGAAATCTTATCTCTAAGTCCAGACAGACCAGCGTGGTGTTCCCAAACCGCTGGAAAAGTGAATTCTCCTCGCACAGGAACAGCACCTGGGTTTTTATACCCTATTTTACATTAACATTGTTTTCCTCTAAAACCCAATAACTAAAATCCAAATCACCCAGTGAAATCACACCTTCACCCAATCCTAAAAACCCACAGCCCTTTGCAAAAAGGGAAAGGAAGAGAAGGACAGGAAAATGTGACTTTATCACATTGATCTGCCTCCATATTTGCCCAATATTAAGAACACAGAGAAATCTAAAATTAATATCTACACACCCAGTGATATAATAAAAACCACACCAATCAAACCCTCGTGTCAGCCAAATCCTCAGACAGCCTTGGGAGCCGTCTCCAAGGTGTCAGATCAAAGCCAATGCTCTTTCAAGCAGGCAGTGGGGTCCCATCCCCCACGTCCTGGCTGCTGCCCATTCAGGAGACCCAGAGGGATACTCTGCTCTCCCACAGATCTCAGGAAAAAATCCTTCCCTGTGAGGGAGGTGATGCCCTGGCACAGCCCCGAGCAGCCGTGGCTGCCCCTGTGCTGCTGCTGCTGCTGCTGTATCAGGGGTGGCTGAATGGAGCCACACAGACTCCCACCTCCTGGAGGGCTTATTGGAAAGTGTTTATTAGCAAGCACACCTTTTATAGACTGTTTGGATACAGCTGGACATGATCGGTCCTTTAATTAACACCCCTCGCTGTAGAGAATGTGGACATGAGGTTTGTTTGGAATGAGGTTTGAGCTGTCCCAAACTGGGCCTCAGGTTTTGGGGCTGTGGGAGTTGAGAAGCCTTTGTGGCACAGTTAGGAATTAGATTAAGGTGGGTGCATTTTTTAGATAGGATAGTTAGGGTGAATTTATGGTAGCTACCTTAAATTGGGATTGTTTTGCATTCTTTTAACTCTCTGTACCAATTAGTGTGCACCTGTAACTGTAAATTATTTCAACTGTATTTAACCAGACATTTTGAGGGATAAAGGGGAGAACACATGATGTAACCACGTTGGTTGTTAGTCTGTGTTGCTCTGTCCCAGCTTCCAGGATTAATTAGTGATCCTGGCTTCAGCTCACCATCACTGGCTAATTAGAAGCGACTCCCCTTTGTAAACACCTTGCAAACCCACAACACCTTCAAACAGCAGGTGTAAGGGCTGTTTGGGGTTCCTTTCTCACAGCTCCCCAGAGCAGTGCCTGGGAAAGTGTAGGAAAGAACGGACTTCTGTATTCAAATCAATANGGGTGGCTGAATGGAGCCACACAGACTCCCACCTCCTGGAGGGCTTATTGGAAAGTGTTTATTAGCAAGCACACCTTTTATAGACTGTTTGGATACAGCTGGACATGATCGGTCCTTTAATTAACACCCCTCGCTGTAGAGAATGTGGACATGAGGTTTGTTTGGAATGAGGTTTGAGCTGTCCCAAACTGGGCCTCAGGTTTTGGGGCTGTGGGAGTTGAGAAGCCTTTGTGGCACAGTTAGAAATTAGATTAAGGTGGGTGCATTTTTTAGATAGGATAGTTAGGGTGAATTTATGGTAGCTACCTTAAATTGGGATTGTTTTGCATTCTTTTAACTCTCTGTACCAATTAGCGTGCACCTGTAACTGTAAACTATCTCAGCTGTATTTAACCAGACATTTTGAGGGATAAAGGGGAGAACACATGATGTAACCACGTTGGTTGTTAGTCTGTGTTGCTCTGTCCCAGCTTCCAGGATTAATTAGTAACCCTGGCTTCACCTCACCATCACTGGCTAATTAGAAACGACTCCCCTTTGTAAACACCTTGCAAACCAACAACACCTTCAAACAGCAGGTGTAAGGGCTGTTTGGGGTTCCTTTCTCACAGCTCCCCAGAGCAGTGCCTGGGAAAGTGTAGGAAAGAACGGACTTCTGTATTCAAATCAATATGATTTTGTAGAAGTTATTTATTGTTTATAGTGAGTGATAGTTATAGGTTTTTGTACAGCATAGAAACACACACACACATTGTTTGATTGGTTCATAAGATTGGCTAGCACCCGTAGGGTACTCAATTGGTTAGAGTTCTTTCTTATGTGGAATTCAGTTTCTATTTAAAGTTTGTATTCTTGGTGAATAATGTTTTAAGTTTTTCAGCTTGCTTCCCAAGCTTTTAAGTTTTGTTTTCGTCTTGTTTTTGCTGCAGTGGTTTTGGTGGATTCTTGGGCTTGGCTAACAAGTTGTAGGTGTTCAGATAATATTACAGGGAGTTTGGATGGTGTAAAGAATAGTTTAACTTAACAAGTAAATATATTGCTACAGGAAAGTTATTTCACTTTCTCTCTCACAGGCCTGCCTGCTGTCTGATGTTGGAGATTTCTCTCTGACCAGGCTGTGAGCATCCACACCCCTGCATCCCTGGCAGGGTCCCAGGCCAGGTTGGATGGGCTTTGGAGCAGCCTGGGATGGTGGAAGGTGTCCCTGCCCATGGCAGGGGGTGGAATGAGATGAGCTTTAAGGTCCCTGCCAACCCAAACCTTTTCATGATTCTCTGATTCTATGAACTCACATAAAGGACAGCCTGGGGCAAAGCTACAAAATCACTGGAGTCAGCAGGAGGACACCTCATTGAGAGCAAAAGACAAAAGATGAGGTTTTATTTAACTATAAATCAGGAGTGAGATTTAAAAAATAAACCAACAGACTCCACATGGGATCTTGGATAATTGTCAATTCTCCTTTTAACTAAACAGTGCCTGTAAATTTCAAACATCTCTATATGGGGCCTGCAAATGAAAGAATTTTTCAAATCTTATTTAAAAGGCACTTTGTTCTGCATCTACAGTTCCTATTTAATGTGAGAATGACAGGAATACTATTTTTGGACTTCTCAGTTTTCCTGAATACCCCATAAAAAACTGCTGCACCTTTAACATGCAAGTATCTTATCCAAACTGTTTACAGTAAACTTGGGTTTAAGGCAAATCAAAGGAATTTATCTCAAGTTTAAGCAGCAGTTCCCATCTTACTAAATCCAACTTGAAGAGTTGCATTACTAAAAATCACTACCAGACCAGTTTATAAATAAGTATGAACAAAAGAAGGTCAGACAAGGAATTTAATTAATTTGTTCATTATTAGAGACTCTGTTAAGTTTTGCTTTGTGCGTGCAGAGGGCAAACCTGAGTTGTCAGAACATTATTCACCCCAAGTCTGGACAGATGCTGTACTCTGCCATCCTCAAAGACATTTTTAATGTGAAGAAAATAAATAGAAACATAAACCTGCAGCAGTGCACAGCTGGGAACCACATGTTCTGATTTCAGCAGAAATTCCCTGGCAGCATGGACAGGAATATCATCATTGCTCCAATTCCCTCCCTCCCTTTGACTGCTGCTACAGAGCAAATGATTGAGCTTTGCTCTGAGGTATCTGCTGAGATTGCCTTGGTTACAGAACCATCCTTACTCTGCTGAGCAAGGCCCCAAGCTCTGATCTGTGTTTTGTATCACCCACTGCAGCAGAGAGAGCACAGGGCCCTGGGAGAGTAAAAAACAACCAAAAAATGAGATACAAACATACAGCAGCACCCAGTAAGGCACATTGTGATTCCTGCCCCTGCTGAACCACACACAGGGCTCCCCCTCAGGCAGCCCAGGGAGGGGTGGGAGGGGGACAATGGAGCCAGGAAAGTGCTCCTGGTCTGATGACAGCTCTGTAGCTGTGACCTTCTGATGGCACTTCAGCTCTCTCAGTGGGTAATGATCCAGAATTCAGCAGGTGACTGCAGGATACACAAATACTTGGCTGAAATTGCCTTATCAAAGGGACTGGAAGTGTGACAATCCCTCTCTGCACAGATAAACCTCACAGGAGGGCCCAGTGCCAGGAGAACAGACAGAGATTATCTCCAGATGATGGTGGGGTGTGCCACAGTAACCTGGAATGGCCCTCAGATAACACAAACGTGCTCCAGCACTGCTTAAGAGCCTTTTAATCAGCTGGCCCAGAGATAACACTGCAATGCAGAGGCCTTCCACTGCACCAGGCATTGCACTCAGCTGGAACATGAGCATTTTGTTCTCTGTGACAGCTGAACACTCCCAAATGAGACCAGACAAGCACTTGGAGCACATCCAGAATCTTACAGGGCAGTAGCTGAATGAAATCACCCCTGGAAATGAGGCACTGGCAGAAGGCAGAGCAGTGAGGAGCTGCAGGATGAGCTGGGACCCTGAGATCTGATGTGAGCAGCACATATCTGATGTGTGCCCTGCTCCTGCATCCTACTGTGAAACACAGGCTGCAGGCAGAAACCTCCCTTGCAGAGTGCAGAGAAGCAGAGCCAAAAATATCTGTAATTAATGTGGAGAGAAAGATGCATTTTCTAAGTAGTAACTCACAGAGTAAGTGCCCAGACCCCACGGACAGTGACAGAGGTTAAATGCCTGAATTTGTATGTGCTGGGAGAGAGAAGGGCTGGAAGGTGGGAAAGGGAGAAGGAATGGATGAACAAATAAACTGAATAACTTGAATTGATCAGGTAGGGTGAGACAAGGACAATTCTGTAATGCTGATGAGAGGGGGAGCTTGGGGAAGACATCAGGTACTTGAATCTTGCATTAATGCAAGGGATACTAACAATCCAGTGGGTCAAATCCCCAAGCTGTTTAAGGGGGTTAAGTGAGTTCTGTCATCAGAAAATCAGACTTGTTGCCTTTCTGTGACTGGGAAAATGAAGGAAGTGCAGGCAGGACGTCAGTAACTCTGGTGTGTGTGTGACTCACCAGCCCCAAGCATGATCAGTCCTAAATAAATACCTAAACCCTTCTGAGAAATTGCACCAAAATCACCAAAACATGCAGCACACAGCACACTGCCAGGGCAATGAGATTTTAGTCTGGGGGTCACTGCCAGCTCCTAAACAGGGTGTACACCTCAGGAGCCCCAGCTAAAGTGGAGACACTTCAATACTTCACAGAACTTCCCACCTGGGGGCTCTGCAGGAAGGTCTCTGTTATCAAATACCTCACAAAATACATAATACCTCACAAAACACAGGGATTCCCACCTGATTTGGTTCTGCAGGAAGGTCTCTGTGTTATCAAATACCTCACAAAATACACAATACCTCACAAAACACAGGATTTCCCACCTGGGGGTTCTGCAGGAAGGTCTCTCTGTTATCAAATACCTCACAAAACACAGGGATTCTCACCTGGGGGTTCTGCAGGAAGGTCTCTCTGTTATCAAAGCAGCCCCCAGCTCGGTTCAGCAGGGGCTCTGGGTGCTTTGCCCAAGCCCCATACATCATTTCCTTCTCCCAGGTCTTGTGGAGGCTGAAGTAGGAGGTGTTCACAGTCCTGCAGATGTCCACATCCGTGAAATTCTTACACCAGTCCTCAAACGTCATCCTGCTCCAGGGAACACCAGGGTTTGTTTAAAAAT
>VWYE01015482.1:0-47419 GCA_013398995.1 Alaudala cheleensis
TGCCAGGGCCAGGACAGGAAGGGAGAGCTCTGACTTCATCTGTGCCAGCTGGAAACTGTGGATAAATTAAAGTGTGGATGTGTCACCCCCAAATCACCCCCTGCACTCAATTAAAGTGTCAGGAGAAACAGGGAATAAGCACAAGAGGACACATTCCCATTCTGCTGGGATTAAGTCGAGCAGAAATGGGGACAAGAGTGGGTTACATGGCAGGATCACTGGGATGGGGGATGCAGTGTTTTTTCCTTCAGTGGGGGAGACAGAGGGCAGGAATGCTGTCCCTGTGCTGGGCACACAGAGCCCCCAGCTTTGGACAGGATGAGGAAAGGAAGGACAGGAGCCACTTTGGCCCAAAGGACAGCAGCAGCAGCAGGTTACTCTCCACTGACAGGCACAGCCAGGCTGTTACTCACAGCAGCATCTCTCCCATACTGGATCCTGTCTCGGACTTGGCCTAAAATCAAAACAAAGGAATCCCATGAGGAGCCCACACATTGATTTGGTATCACTGGGGCAAGGAAAAGCCTTCTCATTTTCTGTTTGCAAGAAAGGCAGCAACCTCTGCTCAAACCTTCACTGCAANCCACTGACAGGCACAGCCAGGCTGTTACTCACAGCAGCATCTCTCCCATACTGGATCCTGTCTCGGACTTGGCCTAAAATCAAAACAAAGGAATCCCATGAGGAGCCCACACATTGATTTGGTATCACTGGGGCAAGGAAAAGTCTTCTCCTGTTTGCAAGAAAGGCAGCAGCCTCTGCTCAAACCTTCACTGCAAGATGTTCTCCCACATTCCTGCTCTATGTGATGCCACTGAAGGATCTACCCCCTGGACAAGCATCATTTCAAGGTGCTGCCAACACATCATCCTGTGTTTAGGGCATGTCATGTGGTTTAACCATGATCTCTGCTGTGCCATAGAATCAGCTGGGTTGGGAAATCCCTCTGAGATCATTGAGTCCAGCCATTCCCCCAGCACAGCCCAGCCCACCACTGAGCCATGTCCCCNTAGCCAGGTCCCCAAGTGCCACATCCACACTGCTCTTAAATCCCTCCAGGGATGGTGATTCCATCACTGCCCTGGGCAGCCTATTCCAATTCCTGACCATTCTTTCTGCGTGATTTTTTTCCCCCTAATATCCAATCTAAACCTCTCCTGGCACAACTTGAGGCCGTGCACTGTGTCTTCATGGTGCAACTATTTTCTGGGACATCTCCCCACAGCCTGAGACAAGCTCAGTTCCTCTTTGCTTACCAGATTTGCCCCTATCTCCTCTGCCCTGACAGAGGCAGAGCTGTACAAAATCCTTCTGAGAGAGTGAGAATTTTTATTGCAGAGACCTGCAATCCATGGCACATGTCTGGGGAAAAACAGACATGCTGTGTGGAGGTGAGGAATTACCTTCACTGCTGCTTGTTGGAAAAGTGGTGGCTACCAGATAAAAGACAAGGTAAACGGGTTCAGGAGGTCTGGAAGGAATATTTAATCTCAATGAAGATGGAATAGCTAATTGCATGCAGGATTTGGTTAAAAAAATAAGTGTTGGAGGATGGAGAGCCAGCTCCCAGCTCCTTGCTGGCAGCTGATGGCCCTGGACACATCCATCACAGAGATGGCATCTCTGAATTCAGAGGTGGAACCCTCTCCAAAATATTTTCTGGGCTTTTTATTCTGACCCTGCCTGCCCTTAAAGCAGAGCTATGGGATGTCAAAGCTGTCTGTCCATCCAGCAGTGCTCTGGCATTATCCCAACTGACACCAGGACCAAACACTTGGATTTTGCTGTATTTATTGCTCCTGCTTCAGACAAGTTCATCCTAAATGTGAAGAGGGATGCAGGATTACACGCAGTCCATCCCTAAGCCTCCTGAACATCAACTTGAATTCATCACATTTGATGGAGAGAGGAGTTAAGGGATTTGCATGCCTTGGTATTGCTGTGCCCAGTGGAGGCTGATTCTCAGGAGACAGCTGGGAGCAGGACAGCAGGGGAAGTCTCACAAGTCCTTCAGAGGGTGGACCTGATCTCTGTAGGGGTTTTTTGGGCAGATTTAGTGGCAGCAGCAGGAATTATCATGTCTTTTGACACACATCCTGCAGCCACACCGCTCTCTGGGAAGGGTGGGATGGCACAGTGACAGTCATGCTGTGTCACACTGGCTGCATGCGAGGGGTGATCTCTGAGGATGGGGGGCTTCAGGACCCCAAGGAGTGACAGAACATGTAGGCCACACCTTTTTATTGTTTTCCTCCCAGTGCTGTGATTTCCCAGGCCTCTGCCCAGAAATCTTTGGAGCAGGACAGACTGTGGAGTGATGGGCTGGTGATTTCCTTGGGTGGCCAGAGCCCAACAATCCAAGTCAGGGCTGGGGGAGGCAGATGCAAACCCTACACACTCTGAAAGCAACCACGGGTTCTCCCCTCTCTTGGCAAGAGCAGAGACCTCAGTAATGCAGATCAGAGGTTCCTGAGAACCCTCAAACCAACCATTCACTTCAATTCAACATTAGTAAGTTAAGAGGGATAATTTAGAACCCTCAAACCACTCACGTAAATTCAACATTAGTAAGTTAAAGAGGAATAGCTTTCAAATGAAAACTGCTTGTGACTGCTCTTTAAATGTCTGAGTTAAAAATAGAAAAATGAGACTATTCATCTTAAAAACACCACAGAATTGATGTCACCAACTCCCTCAGGCACAGTTTGTTACTTGGGCTCCTACACACATAAGACACCCAGGAAATAATATGGCTCACCCCATAAAGCAGTGAGAATCATCTCCTTGCTTTCCCAGCCATGTGACCCATTCCCTGAAAACCTGACAGGTCAGGAGGTCGAAATCAGAAACGAATGCTTAAAAAAAATGCAACATTTTCCATTTCCTGCCCCGCAAGCCCTTGAAATCATCACACAGAGAACATTTCTGCCGTTGTGTGAGTGAAAGGGAAGTCATCTGGGGAATGACCCTTGCTTACCAGATTGAATGTCCCATATTCTTCCCTCAGAAAGTGGGTCAAAAACCCTTGAAGAGTCGTCTGGTCTCCCCATGTCCAGCGGGCTCGATTGAGGTAGGACGAAGCCGGCAGATAGAGATAAGGCAGCAAACCAGCCAAGAAGCATAAACCCAACTTCAGCAAATGGCCTGGGGACAATTCCTGCACCAAAATATGTCATATTGCATAACAATGTTTATTTTAGTTTAATCACGCTGGAACTTCAAGAACAGATAAAGAAAAAAAAAAAACAACATCAAATATATTTACACAGAGCTGATCTCTCAATTTATAGTAAGTCCCTACAAAATGCTATGTTAAACCTTATGATTTTGTGGATTACTAGGGAACTGCATCAAACTGATCTCCTTTGCATGGCAGGGTGAAATTTAAGTGAAGCAAATAATATTAGCTAGGACTCATGAGTATCATACTCATTGCATCTTTCACATTTAAATCATGGCATGACATGCATAGATGGCTGAAGCACTGCAAGGCTGAGATAACCCACTTTGCAGCGATTAAGAGTTGGCTGGTTTTCCATCTGGCAAAAAAAGAAGAGGGAAAAAAAAAACACCCCACATAAATGCTGCTCTAGTATAACTGCACACATCATCACCATCATCAGGAGTCAGTTGTGCCATTTACTTGATCGTGATTATGCTGGCTAAATTGGATAGGCCAACTTTTGGGGTGGGATTTTCGAGACTGCCTAAGGGGTCAGGGAGACAAGACTTTCAAAGGGACTTCTGTGCCTAACTCCTTTAAGTGCTTTGGAAAATCCCACCCCGGAATATTGCACGCTTGCTTTGTCGTTAGCCACTGCCCTGTCAATCAAAGCACTTCCTCAGCACTTGGGGTTATTGGGAGTGATGATCTGTGGAGCAGAGGAAGGAGCTTGGTAACAGTGGTGGTCAGAGCTCCTTCAGAAGAAAGGTGGCTCATTTGTACTTTAAAAAGGCAGTTTTCCATCCATTACCCATCTCATTCAGTGGTTTCCTGCAGCAGGCACTACTGGGCTGTCCAAAGTATTTCCCAGGATTATTATACTGGCACAGCCTTGCCCTGGTTGGAAATCACAGAGGTCTCTCTGGACCTCCCTGCTCAACAAAAAAAACCCCCAACAAACTGTTTAAAGAACACAAATATTTTGCAGAAGTGATTCTTGATTTTGTTAATGAAAATATATGGCAGAAAAGGGGGTTGCTGGGGATGCTGAAGAGATTTTGGATCAAGCTTGTCTGAGTTGCATCACATTTGCAGCTCATGTGCTTCATCCAGGCTCAGCTGTACCTTGTGCCACTATTAAGGATCACACAGGGTGGATGTGGCTTTTGCTGGTCACCACCAGGGAGCCAACACACAGAAACTCATCTCCAGGTGAGCTGATGCCATGAGGAATCTTGAGTTTTTAGCTCCAAGTGTTATTTTTGCTCACAGGGTATTTGCAAGCAGCTGGGGCAGAGCACTCCTGTGCCAGGGGACAGAGGGGGGTCACAGATCACCAGCAGGAGCAAAGGCCCTAAACTGTGATCACAGAATCCCAAAATGGTTGGGGTTGGAAGGGAACTTGGAGATCATCTTGTTCCACCCCCTGCCATGGGCAGGGACACCTTCCACCATCCCAGGTTGCTCCAAACCCTGTCCAAGCTGGCCTTGGACACTTCCAGGGATCCAGGAGCAGCCACAGCTTCTCTGGGCACCCTGTGCCAGGGCCTCCCCACCCTCACAGACAGGAATTTCTTCCTAATATCAAAATCTAACCCTGCCTTCTGTCAGTTTAAAGCCCCTTGTCCTTTATCAAAAGCCTTCTTGTAAGACCCTCTTTAAATCAGATCCCCTTGAGATCAGTGGCTGTGGTGTCTGACTGCAGCTTCAGTGGGTTATAATTAATCACAAATATCAACTTAGAAGTAAAATTAATCACATATATCAACAAGTTGTGGGGGAGAGGAATAAATCCCAGCCTTAGCAAACCAGAGGTGTGGGTCAGTAAATACCTACCCTGTTCCTGAACAGCCGTGAGAGAACCCAGGGCACAACACAAGCAACATAAAGCACTATGGTGTGCTGATTGCACAGACTGAGCCCACAGCAAAAGGCACCCAATTTACAGATCTGAGAGGGGAAAAAAATTATAAAAATTCACAATTACTATTTGCAAGTTTGCAAAAACATCCAGAGATCAAAAAGATTCAGCACAGCATCCTCATGGGGGAAACACAAATACACCAGTGGGCACTGGTCAGTTGTAACACAGAACTCAGGGGGGGTTTTTTATTAATTACAGGGAGATTTCAACTATTTAACACTTTAAGAAGTGTCCAGCTGAACAGCCATGACTCCATGCATACAGAAATCCTGTGCAGCATCATCACATCATAATGATGTGATGAGTCCAATTCCTGAACTCAGTTGCCCAGGGGAGGCTGCCCAGCAGTTCACTCTGAATGATTTTTCAGAAATGTCCCAAAATAAAGCCATTATCTACAGAAATCTAATTTTTTTTTTGAAACAGGAATGTTTTTTTCCTCTTTGTTAGGCACAGAAGGCTGAAGTCAGGGCTGCACATACTTCCTGAGCAAGGGAATTAAAGGTGACACCCCTCATTACTCCAAAGGCTCCAGCCTGTTCCACTCTCTGGGGAAAGAACCTTTTCCTGACATCCAACCTCAACCTCCCCTGCTTGTTTCAGCCACTGGTGAGGCTGGTGTGTGAGATGCAAACACTTGCCTTGGTGTAGTGATGGGATCACCATGTAATTTCTAATTAACTGCTCAGGATTCAATGCTGGACAGAGCCTTGCCAAGGAAACACCTTGCCACAAGTTCAGCAAAACCTTGATGGGTTTCAGAGCTGCCTGGCAGGGCTCAGAACCACCTCAGTAATTTCTGAAGTCCATGGATGAGCTCCAATATGATGTGTGTATGACCATCTGATTGGTGAAAAGCACTGCAAGCCTGCTGTTGGCAGCCTGGCTTCTTCCAGGCGTAGGATGCCAGACACTGAAAAAAACCCCCATTGGAACAAGCTCCTTAACTGCTTCTGAAAATCTAATTTTGAAAATCCCATTGGAAACCAGGCATGTGAACCATGGGAGGAGGTTGGAAAATGCCCAGCTCCATGTCTGTGGAGTTCAGGTTGTGGGAGTCTTGGGACATTAGAAAATAATAATAATAATAATAATAAAAATTTTTAAAAAATCCAGTGGTGGAACAAGGTCTCTGCAGCCATTGATAAAACATGTTATTTGAGAACTCACTGAGTAAACTACCACTGCAGACTCCTGAAATTCTAGCCTGACAAAAATCCCTTTATTCACACAATTTACAGGAGTCACAGCAGGCAAGTCTGTCGGAGGAAAAGAGATCAGATGTTCGGGCAAACAAAAGTCGAAGGAACAAGACTGCTGAGCAAAAATATCATTTGGCTGCCTGGTCTGTTTATAAAGTAGAAAATACAGCATGAAATTTAAAGTCTCTGTGTTTAACAATGCCATTATTTTAGGGGCACATTTAATTTCAAAAGAAAAACTGATTGAAAATTTGCTGGTTCCCGTTTTTGAGTTGAAACCTGATTAGATGAAGTTTTCTGTAAAATATATCCATTTACCCCGAAGAAAATTACCAGTTCTTAAAACAAAACCTTGAACACCCACAGCCTAGTTTGTGTCTTTGATGCAGGATGAACTAAAATGTTTAGATTGAAATGATTTTGCTTTTCCTGTTTCCGCCCCGTGGGTGTTAAATAAACCAACCCCAAACCCATCCAACAAGTCCCAACTCAATCCTTAAGCAAAGTGGGAAGGGTTTTTTTCAATGTTTGTCACTTTTGTACATCCAGACAGGTCAGGGATGGACCCCACTCAGCACAGGTGCTGCAGCAAGACCCAAAATTTGGCCTTTTTATTTAAACAGAACGAAATCAGCAGTAAACAAACAGCAAATAAAACAGGTGATAACCAACTACGAGAAAAAACAAAGAACTATTCACTTTGCTTGAGATGTTTTACCTTTGCTCTCTCCTTTGCAGTGGATGCCTCCTCAAAACGAGCAGTGAGAGCCATCAGCAGCCCCACAAACAGATTGTTTAAGCTGAAAACCTCCGCCGTGATGGACCACTGCCATGTTAGACGAGAAAATGAAAACACCCCCGCAGCAAGGATTCCTCCAGCATATGAGCCAGAAAGCCTGCAAACACAGATAACATGAAATCTTCTTTTCCAACCAAAAAAAAAAAAAAAGCCTACTTTATTGTCCTTCTTTTTTTAATTTTTTTTTTCTTAAACATACTGTAGCAGCAGCGACGAGTGGCACCCAGCACCCTGCCAAAACATTATATGGTTAAGAGCTCCCTAATAATTTCTCTGCTTAAGGGTTGCCATTGGGAAGAGCAGAGCCTGTTTGCCAGCCACCCTACACCAAAGAATCTGCTTCTTCTCGCCATGAAAACTTCCAGGACTGGATTTGGTTCAGAAATCCCGATGAGTCGTGGTGCACCAAGCCAGGGAGTCAAGGCTCTAATGGGATACCCTGGAGGAGATGCCAGCAAGGGTGCAGCCTTCAATTCATCCAGGAGCTGAATTAAGAGTGGATTAGAGCTATTCAGGATGGACAGCATTGGCAGGGCTTTCCTGGGGGGTGTTTGGTGTCCTGGGTGGGGGTTGCACCACCCACAGTCCCAGCAGGGTTAGGAGGGTGGGAAATGGGAGCCACCTCCAGCAAGAGGGAGAGGGTGAAGCACCCAGTGTTGGGGTGGCTGTGAGCCCAAAGCTGGCCACCTCTGTGACTCCCAGATGGGATTATGGCACACATTCCCCACGGAGCTGCCTGCCCAACTCAGCTGGATGCTGCAGCCAGCACGGGGAGCCCACGAGGTGGAATTCAGGAAACCCAATCCACAACAGTGGCTCTTCCCAGCCAGTCTCACTGGGAGCAGCTCTGGCTCTGCCTTGTCTGGAAGCTCTCCCCTTTAGGAGTCACCCTGAAAAAAGGCCATGTAGGGCACCACAACATGCTCCATTGAGCTTTATCCAAAAACACAAAGAGCTGGGGCTGTGGTCAAAGCTACACTCCAAAAATCCACCATTGCACTGTAAGACTCAGCTAGTCTCCACCACAAATTGGGTATTTTTCTAGTTCCACCCCAGACATGCACAGTTCCATTTAATCCTAACAATTCTAGCAGGTTTAAACCAAAGAAATTATAAGCTACCCAACCTCTTCATCAAGCTACACGTGTGATTTCCACGTGAGATGAGGAAGCTCCTGACAGAGCCCTCTCTACCAGACCTCCTCTCCTTGGCTTGCCAGAGTATCTGAAGGTATCTGGAAAACAGGACTAATGATTTTTATCTCCTTTGTGAAGTATTTTGAGATCTGCACCTGCAGGATGTAGCCAAAGGGAGAGAAGTATGGAGTTCACATTGGGAAAAAAAGGAAACAATTCTGAGGTGTTCCAGGCCAAGCTCAAGGTGACACAGTGAGTTCAACATCAAGACTGTGGGAAGAAGTCTCAAAAAATAACAGAATTGGGAAAAAAACTGAAGAAAAATACCAGGAAAGGGCAGCAGAAAAATGTATAATTAAAAACCAACAGATCCCCAACACACAAATCTACTTCATAATGTTCCTGTTTTGACTAAACCATTTAAACAGTTCAAACTTTTAGTTATAAAGAAACAACTCCATAAATCCCTTTGAAATTCTTCCAGGGAAATAAGGTAAGAAAAAAGGTGAAACAACTTTTCCAAAAATCTTCTTCAGAAAAGCAGCATTTCAGGCAAACGTCCCAGTCATTCACCAATTCTCCCTGTCTTTCCCAGGAAAGACTCAAACACATCATGAGAGTTCAGAAGAGATGAAAGAAATCCCATCCTCTTGATAAAAAGCCTCAAACCTGCGAGTTGAGTTTTATGAAATAAGGTTTCAGCAAAGGCACTTAACCCAAAGCTTAAAGACTTATCCCAGCTCTGAGGGACAGAGGACACCTCTGCTCACTGAGCAGGGTCAGGAGCCCAAACTAAGCACAGCCCACAGACCTGTCTGTCCACAGGAACATAAAAACAATCATAGAAAGGCTTAGGTTGGAAGGGAACTCAAGGATCATCCCATTCCCCCCCCTGCCATGGGTAGGGACACCTTCCACCATCCCAGGCTGCTCCAAGCCCTGTCCAACCTGGCTTTGGACACTTCCAGGGATCCAGGGGCAGCCACAGCTTCTCTGGGCACCCTGTGCTGGGGCCTCCCCACCCTCACAGAGAACAATTCCTTCCAGTAACCCATCTATCCCTGCCCTCTGGCAGTTGGAAGCCATTCCCCCTTGTCCTGTCACTCCAGGCCCTTGTCCAAGCCTCTCCTCATCTCCCTTGGAGCTCTTTTAGGTTTTGGAAGGGGCTCTGTGGTCTCCATGGAATCTTCTCTGCGCTGAACAACTTTTCCAGGAAATTCATGGCAAAGCCAAGCTGCTGAGATCCTGGCTCACCTGCTTTGTGACAGCCCATTTCCTGCACGGAGCACGAAGCTTCTCTGAGCACAACAGACATCAAAAAACCAAATGGGAACGTGTTGCCTTCCTGAAGAACATCAAGAAAACAGCTTTGAGAAGTGCAAGCTGGAGACCAAGGGTTTCTCTGCAGGTTCTGTTACCAGCAGTGATGGATTTGTGAGTTTGCTGATTCAGAGGAAAACTCTCTGAAGTGGAAGCAATCAGAGCAAGATGAAGAGCAGAGGAGGATGAAGAGCACCTGGCAGAAGATAATGCAACAACCCACAGTGCAAAGCAGCACCAGCAGCAAAACCAGAAATCAATACCACGTGACTGTCAGCATGATTTTGGGGCAAATCAAATCAATCCTGCCCCTGCAGCTGGGGTAACGTGGTTACACAGCTCATTCTGATCAACATGAAGGTCTCCATGCTCCTCTGCCTCTGCAGCCTCTGGGAATTCTCCTGCACAGAGTGACAATGTGCCACATCTCTCCCGCCTCGAAGTCAAGATGACCTCAAATACACTCATTGTCCAAGGAGGGGCCAAAAAACCTCAGGCATGGACAGCTCAGCCACCTACAGCACTCTGGACTAAAGAGCAACCTCAAGGTGGAGAAAACACTGATGGTTGTTCAGTGGTGCAAGGCAGAGACAAAAGAACTCTCCAAAAAAGGCACAGAAATGAGGGAAAAATTGAAAAAGCAAAGGGATGGGGCAGAGCTTTGAAACTGAGGTTGAGAAGCTGAAAGGCAAGACATTTTTTCCCCATCCCTGAAGTGTTCCAGGCCAGGCTGGATGGGGCTTGGAGCAACATGGTCCAGTGTAAGGTGACACTTCCCATGGCAGGGGGTTGGAATGGGATGAGCTTCAAAATCCTTTCCAACCCAAACCAACCTGAGAGTCTGTGAATCTCTAAAAAGCACAAAAAAATTTTCAAAGGAGGGCAGTGCAAGCTACAACTGAAGACGTTGGTGACATGTTGCATTAAGGAAGCAGGGCATGAGGGAGCCAGAAGATAATGTCTGCCTTAATTACAGGCACGCAGAATTCTTGTGGCTAAGACAGGATTTTGTGGAAGAAGATTCATGCAAGAGCTAAAGGAGATCTTCCATAACCCCAGCAAGAGCTCAGCAGCCCAGTGACCAACGTGGAGACAGAGGGAACAAGACGAAGAGGCCACCTGATGTATGAAAGTCAAGTTTTTCAAGGCACTTGTCTCACCAAAATCAAACACCAGGCCTGGCACTGACAATGCAAATGTTTCCTGCAGTGAAGCTTTGCTGGACAAGAAGGAACCACAGAGCCTCATCACTCAACTTCTACTTGTGCTTTTGCCTTTAAACACGTTTTTCAAATAGAGCTGAGGTGCTACAAAACACGGCAAAGACACCCAACAGCTGAATCCTCTACTGGCCTCATGGAAAAGCAACATCTTAGGAGAGCTTTATCCCAGTATTTTGGGGAGCAGGCAGGACAGATGTCTGCTCCCCTCAAATCCAGCTTGTTTCCCCAGTCTTTGGGCCCAGATTGAGAAAGAACAGCCCCAGCACACTGGAGCCAGCTCATGGAAGAAGGAAAGAATTGAAGCCATGGCAAAAAGTGGGAAAGTTTTCATGACCATCATCTGAAAATGCACTCAGAAGGGACAGAAAGAGTCAGCAAAGGAGAGGTCACACAGTCCTTTGTGAGAAATATTTTCCCATGGCATCCCAAAACATAAAAGGAAAAGACTAAAAAAAAAAATTATTATTTTCTTCTCCTTTTCAAGCATGCAAGTGAAAGAATGTGCTGCTGGGCCTCAACTCCAAGGATGAGCCAGTAGGAATCTGCCTTAATCAGGACAACTTCACCTTTATTAACAGTCTGCAGGAACATTTGGAAAACTGAAATATTTTAACCTGGGTTTTTATTTTTTTGCAATTATAGATTTTTGCTTCTCATTTGTTGCCAATCACTAAAACATGCAAGTTTGCAATTTAAAATTTAGCCTTTCCTTTAAGTCTGGTAAAATTTTCCTTTAGCCAAGGTTACAAGTCATATGCATTTAACAAAAAAAAATTCAGTGTTTTTACTTTTTATTTTGAAAATAATGGCAGATACTTTATATTTAATAATTCCCAAAAATGTATTAAATGATCAGCATAAAACTATACATGGATGGAAAATGGGATTTAATTAAAATGTTTTTGTTAAATGCAATCTTCACAGCACCGGATTCATTAAGGAAGGTAAGATAATTGGAGTGGTTTATTTTTGAAGCTGATGTATTTAACACTGGCAACACCTATCTGTACCTAGTGAAATAAGCTGATTATTTCTGCCTCCTCTTGGCTCTAAAACTTTACAGGCAGCAGATCTCAGCCTTGCATCTTCTATTTATTTTTTTTTTTTTTAGGCAGTGGAATAAGAAAAAACTCTCCTGATTTTTAAAATCTCCACTAATTAACTAAATAATGGCATTTTAATATTTTTTTTAATTCTGTCTCTCCCTGCACCTGCAGATGATGACCCTGATGTCAGTGGTTCCCTGTTCACTTCCACAGACTCCAGGCACATCACCAGCAACTTCTACCTCTGCAATTCTGTGGCTTTGCAGTAGCAAAGATACACCCCTAGAATGTGTTTTTATTTTGAGGCAGTGCACTGAAGAGTTAACACTTTGAATTTAAGAGGTTTTGCTTGTTAATCAATCAATTAAAAAAATAAAAACCTATTTTTTAAAGCAGGCTAAACAGAAAAGGACACAGAGGACTCAACAACCAAGCCTGCCACTGATAAATTTTAAGCGTGCACGAGCATCGGCGCTGAAAGAGAAGAATTGTTTAAAAATTAAAATCCAAACACGAGTTTAGGGCTTAAGTAACAATAATTATCCCCAAAAACCCCAGTCCCTCTGGGTTTGCCTGCCTCTTAGCCACAAACACTCCATGACAAAAGGCAGTTTCTCTTGCTCTCAGCGCTGAAGAGCCAGCTCAGGTACTACAGGGAATAGCAAACCAGATTTTATTCTTCCTCAAGGACCTGGAGCTCAATAGCCACTTAAGCCCTGCCTGCAGCAGGAGGAGGAGGAAGGAGAGCAGGGCTTGGCTCATCTCTCCTGGTTGAGCCCCATGGCCACAAGGAGCGAAGGGAAGAGAGGCAGGGCCACCATAAAATAAATCCAAACCAGGCTGGTCACAACCAGCTGCTGCCCTTCGTGTGAGAAGGGACTTCAGCATCCCACAGCTCCAGCATTCCCACTGACCTGTGATTTCTGGGATGGGGGAGAGCAGGGAGCACCCTCACCTCCCACCACATGCACAAAATGCCACTTCCCTCACACCCAGGCAGGGACTGCCACCATTTCCTGATTTTTCTTTCTTGCAGTTATTTCACTGAAATGCCCCAGTTTGGAGAGGGGGTGGTCCAGGGTGGTTAAGGAGTGCTGAGCCAGTGAGGAATTTTGCAAAGGGGAGCTGCTCCTTGCAGCCTCTCACACACATCCTCCTGGACTGGAGGCGTCCAGTTAGGACACCACCACTGAAGGGTTTTGTCTCTGCCCATCCCTTTGGAAATGTGGGCCTGTGAAGGTCACCAGCACGTGCAAGAGGCATCTTGCACCCCATCCCTTGTGTCCTGAGGCCAAGCCACCTCGGATCCTCCTGCTGGGAGGAACAAACTGCTCTGGGATGGCAGCAAGGACCTCTGTGGGTCCACCTTGGGTGTGGACACCAGGGATGGGAAGAGCTCCCCATGACAACTCATCAGGGGAATGAGGAAGGAGACATCCCATCCTCACACCTTGCATGCTCCAGGATATCCATCACCATTGGAGCAGAGCCTGCCTGCAGCAGCCCCTTGCCAAGAAAGTTTGATATTTAAATTCAAGCTATTCCAGAGCAGCTCAATGAGTGGAACAGCCCATGACAGGTCTATAAAATGCACACAGGGCTGTGCTGCTTTAAGAAACATCACCCCATACTCACTCTGGAGTTGTACAAACTGTGCTTCCAGCCATTACAAATGAGAACTTCTCTCCTGGTGTCTTTGCAAGTGCAAAGGGTGCATTAGTTCGACCCATTATTTGATTCACAATCCTTGGAAAAAGAGATACACCTTTATCCCAGGCTCCTGTAATAACCAGCGCCTGCTTCCAGCAGCCAAAAAACCCCAACCCGCAGTAGGAGCATGACTTGAGCTATTTAAATGTTTTATAAGTTGGCTTTTTTTTTTTTTTGGGTAATTGCAGAAACTTTTCCTAATCTGACATTTGTTAAAACCCCTTATTAGAAATTATGCAGCCGCAAAAAAAAAAAAAAAAAAAGAAAAAAAAGGAGAGAGGAGAGGGGAGGGCGTGTAAAGGAAGGAGTTGATGGGGGGGGAGAGAAAAAAAAATAGAATAAAATATAAAATAAAATAAAAATGAGCTGGCTTCACAATTACCCAGTCAGCCCATGCAGCCCTTCGCTATTGTACGAGTGGCATAAACCCCCCGGCGGCCTATCAGCTCCCTGGCAGGCAGGGGGCTGCGCTATTCAAAGCCAGAGATACAAGCTGCAGGGCAAAAACCTGGCAGCTCCCATCTGACCCCCCAATCCCCGGCTGGTGACAGCTCCAAGCTCCATGGCAAATTAGCCCTTCTCACATTACAATTGCAGGAGACAGATTCCATTAGCGGTATCTGAAATTGAGTGGAGAGCTGCTCCGTTATCAGACTTGACTCATAAGCGCCGCTATTAATCAGAGCTATGATAGCATTTATATATTTCAAGCTATCTGCCGCCGCTGTGATATTCTGCTACAAAGGGTTGATGGGACTTAGGGAAGGGAACAATGGAGCTTTCTGGGAAAAGCAGAGTAAATCAAGAAAGTCTGTGACTTCCGCACATTCTGAAGGGATTGCGGTTTACATAAATTTTCTCCCAATTGGAGATTGAGCTCTTCCTCATCTTACACATGGGATTTAGTTGTCACTCAATGGTAACAGCTGTGAAAAGGTGAAGCGGCCCACCGCTCAGAATATTGCCTCCGCTTTTAAAGCAATTAACCCATGAACAGGAGGATACCTGGTGATATCAAAGGGATTAAGCCAGGCAGTGCATTATTAACATTTCCTTGAACTAATTCTAACTCTGACTAGCTGTCAGAAAAGACTCTTCAGTCTTTAAAAAGAAAAAAAAAATAAAAAGAGGGTTTTTTTTTGCCCTGCTTTTTATTTCCACACACCCCCCCACACACACCCTTTTCAAAATGAAGCAGAGTCGCTGCAGCCTCGTGCGCCTACTTTAGAGCCAAATGCAAATGAACAGATTTGGCAGTGTCTTCAAACAGACTGAGCTCAGGCCCAGTTTATTCTGGGGACAAGATGGAAAAAAAAAAAAAAGATGTAAGTGATCAATTAGCCAGAGATCACGGTAGATTTTCTAAAAGCAAATTAGTACCTTTCGAAAAGCAAATTATTCCGTTCTTTGCCACCTCCTAAAACTTTGTAACTACTTCTCACTGAGCACAGCTGCTTCCCAAACGCCCAAGATGTTCCTGCTGTGCTGCAAGAGAGATAATCTAAAATAATCTGTAATCTGGAAAAATCCAAACATGCCCTGCAAGGAGATTCCTCCTTCCCCAAAGCCCAATTTCCTTATTTCCCACTCTTGTTAGGCAGGCACTGACTCCTCTCTCATCCCTCCATCTTCCCCAAGTCATGTCCACGAAAAAAAAGGGGTCAGACTGTTCAGGCATGAATCCTGCTCTGGCAAAGCTGTGTACCCCAGAGACATGGAGCATTTCCTCACCCATCAGGGGCAGCAGACAACTTTTCCCAGCACTGGGCAGTTTTAAGGGAGCATCAGCCATGAGGTCCCTCTGGGATGGCCATGAAGGTCCCTGATCCTCCAGAGCTCCAGGACACACAGCCTGGGAGCCAAAAAGCTCAGTGCCATCAAGAGGGGTCAAGTGCCACTTCCAAAACATCACAATGATTTCAAAATGATGGAACAATTTTGATGATTTCATTATCAAATGTGCCTAATTCTCCTTTGTGTTGGCGGTGGGAGAAGGGTTGGCTCAGTTTTATATACAGTCACAGTTTGTTGCCTGGAAGGTTTAGTGAGCAGGGAATACAAATATATATATATATAAAATAATAGATATATAAAATATATATGTATAACATATTAATCCAAAAATTGATACCCAGAACAGCAGACCAAAGACATGTGACCTGCCTAATTTAATGCAACATCTTCCCCCCTTTTCAAAACCCTGCATCCAACTCAGCCAGAAAAAAGCTGGCAAAAACTTCCTACAAATTCTTGAGCAATGACACTGTCTACTCTGCTGCTGCCTCTGCAATAAAACAGCTTTGTGTATTCAGAAACCCCAAAACAGCCAAACTATGAAAGGTATACACTGAAAAAAAAAGGCACTCAGAGCAGGGGAAAGCTTCCTATTTCTCTTTGCAGCAGAGAACGCAAAGAATGCATCCCCTGTGCAGAAAATGACACTTTGGCAATCATATTATAAGAAGATAATTGGTTTACTTTGTAAACTTGCTATGCTTTGCCTCCCACAGTAAAACAAATAAATAGTTGTTTAAAGAAACAATCCTACGGCCGCACTCGCTGAGTCCTAAAAACATAAAGCAGCTCCCCCCTCCTTCAAAGCAAAGATGAATTATTTGCCTCAGTTACAAGCAGTCCGAGAAAACTCTTTGTAAATGGCATTTTATGATAATTACAAGCAATTTATTAAGACTGTGCAGGGGAAGGGGGGGAAAAATCCACACTTGAGAAGTAACTCAAAGCAGCAAACGGCTCGTTGAGCGATAGTCTGGATTACTGACAAAAAGGCTTTCTGCAGCAACGTAATTTTGCTTCGAGAAGAACAATCCAGGCTTTTAAAAAAAATAATGTAATTAAGTGAGAAATATCATATATTCTAACCCAATAAAATGAACAAACAGACGTGATGCTGAGGCTGCTTCCTCCCGACCCCAGCGCTGCCTGCGCCGAGCATCCCGCCAGCCATCACCTGGCAAAGGGGAAATCTGCTCGAGGAATAAATTCCACCCTAATCCCACACGTGCCACAACATCCCAAACACCACAGAGGGAACCACGACTCTTTTCCTTAAGCAGTCAAAACATCCCGACCTGCCGAGGAAGAAACTCTGGGGGAATGACTCAAACAGAAAGAATCAGTGGGGGAAGTTAATAAAAAAAAAATAAAGTAAAATCAAAGGGGGAGATTCACTGTGTGGGGAGGCTGGGAGGGAGAGAGGCAAGGCGAGGGTAAACAGCAAACGCTGCCCGGCTGGCGGGGAGAAAAGAAAGGTTCTAGAGGTTAAGTTCAGGTCAGACGACAAATGAAATTGTAACAAGCCAACTGACATTGTATAATGTCTTCTTCACTCGATCAATAGGGCAGCGTCAGCCCCATTTCCATAGAGATGGCTTCCTCCCCGCTGGAGGGTGGCTATTGTTTGAGCAGGCAGATTTGCCACTTGAACCGTGCTGCTCCCGAAGGATGTGTACCTCATCAATTATTTGTACTCCTAACATCTACATATTTTCATATTAACATCCACGCTCCGCATGGCAAGAGGAGCAGGTGCTGACTTTGCCACTGGTACCTCGCAGGGGTCAGCCCATCAGATAATTTCATTTAAACACAAAAATAAGGGGGGGTTTGATAGACCCGTTTGGTCCCTTTGTGAGGACGGACAAGCCCGGTTTAAAACACACCACATCACCCTCAGACAGCTACAGCTTCAAGCAGACAGTGCCAGTAACACTTTCTAATTTTTTTTTTCCTTTAAAAAGTAAATAAAAAAGCAATAATTTTTCTTTTTTTTTTAGCCAAATAAATGTCACGAGAAATAAATCAGTTTTAAGGTGCTTGAAAGGAAAAAATGTAACATTGTAATTTAGAAATAAAACTGACCTTACAATTAGTAAAAAAAAAAAAAAAATAAAATCACTGCTAGGCTGAATGATTGTTCCTGCCAGCATCTGTGAAATAATTTCTGTAAGTCTTAATAGTTTTTATCAACTCTGTCTTCCACGTTTTCCGTTCCTTCATGCAAATTCTAGATTTGACAGAAGCGCCGTCTTCCAAATCCAATTAAACAACAGCAAAACACCCAAACCTTCAGAAGTGCTGAAGTAATTCCCAAAATAATTCTCAAATTTAGCCTGTCACTCCTCTCCTGTATCCTCATTTTTCTAAAGGAACGATCGCATCATTTCCAAAGCACAAACTGGACACCCAAGGAACTGTCACACTGCGGCTCAAACTAAAAACTGGGGAAGATCTTCCAAGCAACAGCAATGATGGGAATAACCATCATTAACAGAGAAATCAGAACCAAATACAGAGAACCTTTAGCAACTCCTTGCAGGAGTTTTGAACAGAGTGGAGTTGTGCTCTGATGCTGCGCCGGGCGCTGTGCTCGGGAGGGCAGCGCCTGTTCCAGCTCCCCAAACAGGCTGTGAAATACAGGATATTAAATTAAATAATGCCAGCTTAATTATATGTATTACCCACCAGTGAAAGGAATCACTTGAAATGCCTACAGAAATATTTAGGAACCACTCAAGCAATACCAGTAGGTGTGCTTTGGAGCTGATGCTACGTGCAAGGTGATGTGCAGAAAAGCAACTCCTCTTCAGCAGAGGAAGATGGACCCCGTGGAACAAAGTTTAAGCGAGCTCAGGGCTCTCAGGCTGTGCAGAATCTGACCCCCACCACCTCCCCATTTATTCCTGCTTTTATTTCTAGGATGCTTTCACTCCCTGGGAAGGTTTCCCTGAAGGGTGGGTCGAAAGGGCTTTTGTCAAAACAATCCTGGGTCGGGAAGTGCCCCGTCTCATCCCGGAGCGCCCCGATGCCACTCGCAGCCTCAAAACGTGCCCTATTTTTCCCTGCAAAAGAACATCAGAAATTGTTTATACGGGTTGCCATAATCCTCTCAAATATGGGTCAGGCTGAGGTTAAGAGCAGCCCGAACTTGCACATCAAAGACGAGCAGGGTTAACAAAAAAAACCCCACAACCACGTGAGCGTCCCGATTGTTCCCTGTCCTCCCAAGGTTAGAGGTCCGGGAGAGGAGGCTCCGGATATTCCCCCTCCGCCCCAGCCCGGAGCTGCTGCAGGGAAAGGCAGGGGATGCTCTCCCTGCTCCTTGGGTACCGCGGGCAGGCAACTGCCCATCCACCTCCGCCGGGAGCTGCAATTAAACCAAGTTCACGGTTTCCCCGATAGGTGAAGCTCATCCTGTTAATTTAAACAGACCATCTGCATCTTTCGAGAACGACAAACTTCATTAGTTCTGGTTAGTTAAACCGAGCGGTGATTTGTGATAATGAGCCCGAACAACCTGTCACGGCTGGGCAAGGGAAAGGGCGCACTTTTTATTATTGCTATTATTATTATTTAACAGAAAAGAAAAGGTGGTGGTGGGGGGGAATAAAAGAGGGGGAGGCTTTTTGTGCGGGAAAGAAGGTCAAATTCAGATTAAGTTGCTGTTAGGTTAATCAGAGGAACTAATTAGGGAAGGGCGGGGGGGAAACGCCGGTGCGAAGGCCAGCGGGGAGCAGAGGGAGCCCTCGGGAACGTCCCGAGCCGCCGGGGAAGCGCCACGAAGCCAGGGAAAAAGCACCCCCCGAGGACTTTACCTGAACACCGTGCAAAAAAGCAAAGAGGCAGCAGCTGCTCCCACCAAGCCGCAGAGGAGATTGACTCGGAAGGCGGGGGAGCCGCCGGGCAGCCCCGTGGCCACTTTGGCCAGCAGCGTGAACAGGGGGTAGCCGGGAGGGTGGGCGACCTACGGGACAGAGCGACACGGGCTTGGGAAGGGGGGAGAGGCTGGGAATGGGAGCGGGGCTGCCCCGAGCGGCTCCGCTCCCCGAGCCACCCTCGGAGCCCATCCCAACCCCCGGAGCCCATCCCTACTCCCCGTGCCCATCCCCAACCCTCGCAGCCCATTCCAATCCCCAGGACCCATCCCAGCCCTCGGTGCCCATCCCAAACCCCGGTACCCATCCCAATCTCGCAAAGATTTTTTTTCCTCAGTGGATCTGGCTCCACGCCTCGCCCATAATAATGAGGCGGCGAGGAAAAGGAGGTGCCACATTTCATTAGCGTGCCTTAAAGGGCTCCTTGTTTGGGTTCACAGTATATTAGGGTCATTCAAAAGGCTGTTGTTTTGTTGGGGGTTTTTTTTCCCTCTTTCTTTTTTTTTTCTTTTTTTTTTTTTTAAAAACAGCTTCTCAACTATTTTATTGGTTAGCAAGTTGAAAGACCACACTGCTATCGGATTACCACCGCGCTGACAGTCCTAAGGTCTTGCCTAAAGGGATCATGCACCATAATAAAGTTTATTAAATAATAAAACTTATTAAAATTGTTAACCCGATTTATTTTATTCTCCCCAGCTTATACAAAATTTGGGTTGATAATAAGCCAGCTACTGTATATACAGTAAAGCCTTTGCTTTATAATTTAGTTTAATTGGATTTAAAACTTGAAGTAAATTGTCGCGTGCTGTACTTATAAGTTAGTAAAAACTGTGGTTTGAAAATAAATTAATCTACTTTACTCCATGCTTAATTAAACTTCCTTAATTCCTAAAACTGTTAATGAGAGCATTGATTAAACAATAAAACTAATACTTACTCCAAGCTCATATGCGGCTGTGATCAGCTCCCCTGTGAAAAAATAATGTAAAACCAATAATTACTATTAGGAAATGACACTCCTCCAAAGTTTTCAAAATCCAAATGCTTGCATTGGGGTTTTGCATTAATTTGACTGGATAAAACTGTAAATCTGTGGAGATTTAACAGCATGAAATTTTCTAAGAATATTTTCTCCCTCTGATGTCACTGCACAAAATATCTTTTGTGTGTTTTCGCGAGACTTTTATGAACAGATAAGTGAAAATATAGGTAGGCTCGGGCAAAGAATGGCCTGAGACACTCAAAATGCAGACGTTTGTGTGTGTGCATTTTTAATTTAAAACCATCTGACTCAATAACTTTCAAGCACCACAGTTAGCAACGCTTAAGCTGCATTGTCTGCTCAACAACCCAGTTGTTTCTCCTAAAAAAAAAAACAAAACAGAAACCAACACAAAACCAGAGATTTACAGTACTTAAGGAGGAAAAACATAATCACTGATCATGCAAATCTGTATCCATTTATTCGGGAATGCTGCTCTCCCCTTGATGCTAAAGCAATTCTGCTTCATAAGTAACTCTTTTACCTGTCAGTGGATGCTGCACCCAGCTCCCATTAGAAACAACACTTAGATTTTGCATTTTGTTCGTATTTTATAATAACTGCCACAAAAAGACTCAGGTTAGCAGAATAACTGGCATTTTTTAGAGCACTTGAAACTGGAGCATTTTGCAGCAGACACTCCTGAACAAGATACACTGAATATATTCGATAGGCACAACACATTCAGGGACAGACAAAATTAAAAATTAAAAATTATGGCTGGATTTCCTTCTTTCCCTCAAATTTCATAATCCAATTTTACTGGCCCTGTTAATTTTGCAAGCACCAAGGTCATGGCAGTGTTGTTAGAAGGGAAAGACCCAAACGAAGGGCACTGGTGGCTTTAAATACTAAATGAACAGTATTTTAAATTTCTGTACAATCACATCCTCATCACACCACGTAAAGGGGGGAGGGGGGAGGGTCTGTACCAATGGCACCTTTAAATTCTGACACCACAGTAAATGCTGCATTTTAAAACAAAGATGCAAGTCATTACTGCTGGTGGCAACTTCTGCAGAATTAGAGCTGTGGCCTGGCAATGACTGGGGCCAAACCTGCACCAAAATATCTCAGACATGGAGTTTCCTGCTCTTGCAAACACTGGCTATTCTTATTTCAATAAAACTTCACCCTACTGCCAAACAGCCCCCCCAAAAAAGTGGATGCAATGGGAAAACCATCCATCCCAATCATGAGCCCTTCAGTGTTCAGCAGCTCCAGCATTTCCAGCAAGGCTGGGAAGGGATCAATCCTCCTGCACACAGCAAAGGATGATTATAAAAAAGGAAACCCTAAATTTGGCACTGTGGGGGTTCCCCACTGTGCAGCAGCTGGTGATGCCCCATTGCCCTCAGCATCCCAGGGATGCTGCTCCCAAGCCAGGCAAGGATTCACCTCCACTAAAGTCCTTCTGGGATGGACTTTAGATTTAGATGCAGTAAGTGCATCTAAAAGAGCAAAAGTTTAAGTTCATTCACATTGCTGTGACATTTATATCAAGGGCAAGAATAATCCCAAAGAGATACAGCCACAAATCAACCAGGAAGCTGCAAAAAATAATATCAATAAAGCCCTGGTGGAGGCCACTGCAAAGCTTTGAAGGACAGCAGCACAACTTTGTAAGAATTAAGGGGGGGAAAAAAAGCAAGGAGACCTGCAAAAATAAGCTCACAGGCTGCAGGCCTGTTGAATTTCAGTGGGAAAATGAAAATAAGTACATAACTTTGGATGAGGTTAATTCTCGATCTCCCACCTGAGCATCCCTTACAGCCTCCATGGGCTGGAGGAGAGAGAAGCACCAATATTAAATAACAAAACACACAGAGGAAGAACTACAGCACCCACAAACTTGGTCTCAACGTCTCTCTTGTGAGACAGAATGACCTGCAGCACCTTCAGGCACTGGCTCAAATTGAAGAGTTTATTCCCTCACACTCCACAGGGCCAGGAGTTGGAACTCAATGATCCTTGTGAGTCCCTTTTAATTCAGAATATTCTGAGATTCCTGATGTAAACAAGTTTCTCACTGCCCAGCCTGATTCCCCCATAAAGGTGTTCAGGCAACATGATGCTGATGCTGCCTGAACTCTGATTTATTCCCAGCAAGTTTAGGAGCTGATGTTTGAAACATCCCAGGGAACATTTGGTTTGTTTCTTTTTTTTTTTTTTTTTAACTTTATTTGATCCGTTTTTCATTTGTTTTAACATCTGTGGATGTTTCTGAATTATAATTCCTTCTCCCCCTATTATTCTCTCACTCATTTTTTTATCTTAACACTAAGTAACACGAGCAAGCTGCCAGTGGAAATACCGACTGCTTTTCACATTTTCAGATTACTGCAAACTGTGGGAACAATTAAAAATACAGATAGCTTAAAAAATAAACTAAAATACGAGGCTGCTCCCTGCCTGGAAGCACATCCAGCAAATCCCTAAGAAGCTCTTCACTCACACAAGTGGCCTCAGTGCTTTTGGTGGCACAAAGAGGTGCTCAGGCACAGGTAAATTAAACACCTCAAACAGAGCCATGCACAAACATTCCCGAGACCCCAGCTGAGGCATTCCACACTCAAACCATGAGAAACCAGGGGAATAATGTCCAGAAAAGTCCTGACACTGTGATGGGACACACTGGTGGCTGGGACAGGCACAGGGGGACAGCAGGGATGAGCCTGTGTCTGCTCAGTCCCAGCGAACACATGGAAGCCAGGCAGCAAATTCAGAAGAAAATTCAAAAAATATATTACTAGGATTGGTCAGGGGTCACTGTCCTGAGAGATTTCCCCTAACACCACAATAACCTATGGAAACGGGGGGAACCCATGTGCCATTTAGTTGCTTGCTCTGTCTACTGGGATAATTCACATCAAACCAAAAAATGAATCCCAGCATCCATCCATCACCTCATCAGGAGAACCTGCATACCTCCCTGCAAAGCCTGCTAATGGTTATTTGCATCCCAGAGGGAGAATCCAGGCTCAAGCATGATTAAAGACCAAGTTCCTGAGGCTTCATGCAGCTCAGGGTGCTTTCCACAGACAAAGAAAGGGCAACAATTATAATAAAAAACAAAGTGGTAACAACTGCAAATATGTCAGTCATCACATATTAATTGATACACCCAGAAGGAGCAAACCCAGCCCTTTTAGTAACTTGGGAGCAGAAGCAAAAGCCATCAAGAATGCACATGGCCAGCCTGGCCAGTGCCTCTCTCTCTCTCCACACATCCTGAGCCTGTAAAATGCATGAATCCATTAAAATGCCATTTATTTAGAAGGAATTTCATGCACAGCTTGGGTTTGAAACCACTGATGACCAGGAGGCACAGTGTTAAGCAGAGCCACTGAACACTGTTCTGGGATGACACAGAAAGAAAAGTGTCCTGGACACTTGTTCCGTGAGATAAAAACTACCAACATGTTCCCAAGGAAAACCAAGCCCTTCTATCTCCAAACCACACACACTCAAAATCAAAGTATTTTTTTAAGCAGCAACAGGTTAAATCAGTAAAACCACAGCAGGACCAAACAGGAGAACTCTGTCCCACCTGGGGGATCAGCAGTGCCAAACACAAAAATTCAGACAGTCTGATGCTGTCAGGAAGCTGCACTTCCAGACAGGCAGAGCCAAAGATTTCCCTGCTGTACAAGCCCGGGAAAGTGACAGCACATCTGGCAGGATGGCACATCTGTCTCCTAAAGCCATCAGCTGCCCCCAGGGCCCCTGGCTAAATCCTTCGCTGAAAGGCTCAAATACAGCCAAACCATTACGGGGTGGCCCGAGGGCACCAGCCGCAGGGGGGACCTTGCTGTGCTGACCCTACTGGGCGATTGCCCTGGCCCCGAGGGGTGCACACCCCAACGCAGGGTGTCCCTGCTGCACCCACCTGTGGGGCCGGGGCTGCTGTGGGGAGCTCTAAATGCACCGATCCCAAAGGGGTGAGCACCCTAAAAGTGGCTGTACTGCACCAGTGACCACGGGAACCTAATGGGATCAGCAACCCTACGGGGTGACAGCAATGCACCCTATAGGATGAGCATCCTTATGGGGTGACAGCAACCTCCTGGAGGGACACTAATGCCCCAGTCCCTAAAGGATAACAGCAACCCTTTGAGGTGACAATGAAGTGCCAGCCCCTGTAGGGTGAGCATTCCTAAGGGATGACAGCCAACCTAACGGGGGGACAGCAATGCACCAGCTCCTCTGGAGTGAACAGCCCCGTAGGGGTGAGAGCCATGCACCGGTCTCTATGGGATCAGCATCCCTATGGGATGACAGCCAACCTAACGGGGTGACAACAATGCACCAGTCCCTCTGGAGTGAGCAGCTCTCCGGGATGACAACCCTATCTAGTGACACCAACCCTATGGGGTGACACCAACCCTCCAGCTCCTTTGGAGTGAGCAACCCTACAGGGGTGACACCGACGCACGGGTTCCTGTGGGGTGACAGCAACCCCACGGGGTGACAGGAACGCACCAGGCCCCAAGGGCTCGTCCCCCCACGCCCCCCGCCGAAGGCTGACCGCGATGCACCAGCCGCCACGGGCCGAGGGGTGCCCAGGCTGGCGGCTGCGGTGACCCGGTACGTTACCCGCATCCCCGCCGGGCAGGGCGGGCGGCAGCGTGGCCGTGTAGAGAGCAGCCACGGCAGCGCCCAGCGCCCCGGCGGCGGCTCCTCCCGCCCCGTTCCCTATCCCGGTGCCGGTGCCGGCCCTCACGCCCATGTGCGCCGCCACCTTCCGGGTTCGGCCGCACGGGGCGGGCGGGCTGTGCCATCCACCGCCTGGCGGGGGGAGCGTGCCTGTTCCGCTCACCTTCTCGCTCTCCCCAAAGCGCCTTTCGGGGCTTCTCTTATTGCAACTCTCAGAGAGAGAACAGAGAGAGTCTCAAACACGGTGAGGCCACTCAGCGAAGCCTCCCGCTCACTTCCATCCTCCCCCGCTGAGAGGAGTTGGTACAGCCGGAGAGGGCGTGGCGAAGGGTAAGTGAGGCAGGGCGGCCGGGCGGGACCAACGCGCGCGGGGGGGGCTGGGAGAAACCACCGCGGAGACACGGGGAGGAGGCGGGGACGGGAGCGCTCCTGCCTCTCCCTCGCTCCCCGGAACGTCCCTTTAGGATGAGGTTTTTTAAGGATCAGCTCCCAGACACATCAAACCCCTCCTCGGACAGTGCTGAGTGCAAGCTGCGGCCCCTCCACCACGGCCCCACACACAAATAATAAAGATTGAACCCCGGATGGGGTGGCACAAAGATGCTGGCGAAGGAAAAGATTGAGGGTGTCAGCGCACGGAATATTAAAAGCGGCGATTCCCGCTGCGGGAGGCAGTTAAGGAAGGCAAATAGCATCCCGAGACCTATCGATAGAGGACTAAAACACATCCGTGGAAATCATTATGGGATTGTACGAAAGAGCGGCGAGGCCATACCTGGAGAATTGAGACAGATTAAGGAGAGGCTTTTGAATACAAATGAAAAAGGTATAGAAGAGGGTAACGAGGATAATAAACAGCCTTATGGATTAGATCTAAGTGGAGACGTTAGAAAATTAGGTTTGCATTTATTAAAGAAAAAAAAAAAGAGCAGGATTAAGGGCTGACACAAGTGAGGAAACCCACGTCGTGTTCTTGGGGGCTGGAGAAGCTGCTGTCAAAGGGTCCCACTGAAACAGCAGCACAAAACCCCAGAAAGATGAAACCAAAGAAGGCATTAAGGGAATTTCAGGGTCCCCAGCGCAGGAGGGACATGTCCCTGCTGGAGCGAGTCCAGAGGAGGCCACCAAGATGATGAGAGGGATGGAGCCCCTCTGCTGTAGGGAAAGGCTGGGAGAGCTGGGATTGTTCAGCCTGGAAAAAAAAAAAAGGAGGATTTGGGGTGACCTCGTTGTGGCCTTCCAGTCCCTGAAGGGGCTCCAAGGGAGCAGGAGAGGGACTGTTTACAAGAGCATGGAGTGATGGGACAGGAGGGAATGGCTTCAAACTAAAACAGAGTAGGTTTAGATGGGATATTGGGAAGAAATTCTTCCCTGTGAGGGTGGTGAGGCCCTGGCACAGAGAAGCTGTGGCTGGCCCATCCCTGGAAGTGTCCAAGGCCACCTGGATGGGGTTTGGAGCAACCTGGGATAGTGGAAGATGTCCCTGCCCATGGCAGGGGATGGAATGAGAGGGGCTTTGAGCTCCCTTCCAACCCAAGCCATCTCTGATTTTATTAATTTAGCAAAGCTCTGTGCACTCAGCTGGGCTGTACAGAAAAGCTGAAGTTCTGTCCCACTCAGAAGCCCCTGAGGCTGCTTGGAGGAGCTGATGTTTGAGGGTGTGAACATCCGCAGAAGGGCTGGGCTCCCATCTCAAAGGGAACCTCCCAGCTCCGACAGCTCCGAGAGCTTCCACGGGCTCAACTCCTTGGCAGCTTTCTGCCCTTGCTGGCTGAGCACCATCGGGGAGAGGAAAAAGACGTGTTCCAATCCTCCACTGCCAGCCATTGTCACTATGGAAATGAGCGGGGTCATTGTTCCCGCGCCCGTCGGGGCTCCTAAAATGTAATTTTAGCAGCAAAGTGCGCAGCCTGTGTGTGAAAGCAGGCTGCTGGCGAGGCTCTTTATCCGGAGCGTGGCTTTTTTTCTTTGCCGTATTTTTCCTTCTTTGTGTTTCCCCTTTGGAAAAGGCATCCAAAGACAAATGTTAACCGCGGCTGATTACAATTATATTGATGGGGGAGGTAGCAATTTACGGGCAAATATCGAAACGTGGAAGAAAGGCTGGTAATAATAGGGTGAGGACAAACTGTTCTTTAATTGTCCTGCAAGTTGCTTTATATCTTTGTCATGCAGAAACTGGAACTTTTAGGGTGCCAGTGACAAAGTACTTTGCTGTCATGTGGTGGGGCAGGCTCACAGCAGCCTTTATCTTACTGAATAACTACCACCATTTCAAAGGCTGGGATTACAGGCACACTTTATGTTGAAAAGGGGAATTTACATGTTTCTTCTGTAAGCAGAAATCTATTAATTCGTGAGATTTGCCTCCCCTTTCTTCATCAGCCATGACCCAGGGGTCTGACCGAGACAGGAAAGACATGCAAACCTCCTTTTTTTTTTGGAGTTTTTTAGACAGGTAAGATATTTTTTGGCCGTTTTCACCCACCCTCTGGAAGCTGGGAGTTGTCCAAACCTGAGTTAGATTCACCTCACCGCAGAGCAACCCTCTAGGCTTTCTCAAAGCTTTGAGTATGTGCTCAACAGCAATTAAAAAAAAAAAAAGTATTACTTAGAAAATTCCCAAACCGCTGGGGCAAGTGGGAAAGCATTTGAAAGACGGCCTCGTGCTACACAGAGTGATTTATTTCTAAAAAAAAAAACCCCTGAACTTGTAGCACGAGGCAATACTCTAGTGGCAACTGAGCAAAGAAAGTGCTCTGGTTTGTGCAGTGTCTTGATGATGAGACGCCTCCCACCTTTCTTCGAGAGGCTTTTTCTCTCCTGTCTCCTCCAGCTCCACGCTCCGTGCTCAGCCCGACAGGAAATACCCAAGGCAGGCAGAGAAAATAAACAGGAACTGCTAAAAGTAATTTTAAAAACACACCTTGGGAACGTATCTCCCCAAAATGACTGTGTACTTAGAGAGTTGTCTTTTCACCAGGCTCTGTTGCAGATTTTCTCCTGAGAGACACAGTTTAGAGGAGGCAGGAGATAGGAAAAGGGAGAATAATACTTAAAGCAAATTCTATTCACCCATGGCAGTGTCATTACAAACTTGAATGAGCACAGTTATTGCAAATAAATAAAAACAATAGACCAGAACCAGTTTTACATAAGAAAATACTGAAATACCGTTCAATTAGTCCTAAGCTTTAGTTAAACCTTTTCTTTTGCCCATCAGGTGATAAGGTTAATACAGAAAGCACTCAACTGCTGTACTCGTGTAACAACAGTCAGCACCCATTTAATGAACTTACAAGTACACACATTTAGCAAAGCTTCGATATCGTCAGAGCTGGGCTGGCACGGAATTTTAATGGCAAAGTAGCCAGCCTGGGCTTCATTCTGAGCAAAATCCCGGTGCAAGGAGAGCAGGTCCTCGTGGGGACCACCAACAATACAAATAAGCCAAGCTCCTACATTTAAACAAGAAGTTTGGCAGAATTTCCACTGACAGTGTATGGCCGCCCGCAAAGCGCCAGGAAGGAGGTTGTGCTGCTTTTATTTGTTCTTAAGTTGCTGGGATAAGCTGCTTTTTCATGACTTGTTTGTTGAGGGGGGCAAGACCTGGCTCCCATATCCCAGTTACAGCAACATGGCTGCAGTGGGCATGGTGCAGAGGGAGTTTCCAAGGGGAATAAATTGGAATTAAAGCACACCCAGTCCAGGGAGCGTCCTGTTGTCCCTGGACATGGGGTTGTCTCTGTCCCAGCCTGCAAAAGCACATTTTCAAGTCACATCCAAGCCATCAAGGACATGCTTGGGTGTGGCTGGTCACACAAAGCACGTGGGGAACCTCTGTGCTGGCTCCTTGTGTTCTCCCTGGACATCCAAGGGACACAGATTCACGCACTGCGCATCCGCCAGGAAACCCCCAGTGCCCTGTGAACGCCTCAAACTTCAAAAGAAAGGTAAAGATCTCCCAGGTGAGAAGGGGTCAGAGGTCTGGGAGAAGACAGGGGCTTAGGATAGGAAAACAGACTTGGTTCCACTGCTGTCAGGACAATTTGTTCTTTGTTTCAAAGCTCAGCTTCATTTTAGTCCCCAAATAGGAAAATGGACCGAACGAATTTCCCCATGTTTCTTGTTTCCATTTTTAATTTTAATTTCCCCATCTCTTGTTTCCCACAGTTTAGCACCTTTGTCAGAGAGTCTTTATTGACTTGTAGAAGACTCCAATCTCTTCCTGCACCAGTCTCAGTGGCCTCCCAGCTGATCTTCTGTCACACTGAGCAGTCAATGGTTTCCCCAGAACTCTGCCAGTCACCTCTATGTCTTCACACCTTGATTTCCTTGAACTAATATAATTCATTTATCCCCATGCCTTATTGGCAGACTCAGGTTTGGTGTCTGATCTGCACAGTGGCTCCACCACCACCTCCCAGACCATCTTCTCTGGCTGCTGCACCACTGGAGGGCCTTTCATCCCTGGGCTGCTCCATTACTCTCTGGGAAGCGTTTGGGAAAAGGGAACATATTTTTATTAATTTACACACTTTCATCCTTCTTTTAATTACAGGTGTAGGACATCCATTTCCAGCCCATACCCTGGTGGCCAAGCTCACAGCCTGGCCCACGAAACACCCACACACAGCACCTGGCTGAAAATCTGTACCAGAAAATTTCCCAGCTCAGCAGCATCCCCAGAGCTCAGGTGGAATTTTACCCTCCACACATCCAGGCAAATCTCCTGAACGTGCTCCATCCCTTGTTCCAAGGCCTGCACAGGTCCTGCAGTTGTTCTTCTCAGAGGTCAGGAAGCACAAAAACAGAATCAGGATGCTTTGGCTCCATCTCCATTTCCTGTGGAAGGCTGGGCTAAGAAACAGATTAAATGGATTACATTAAATCCAGATTAAATCCTGGCGTATTCCCAGACCTGGCTTGCCCATTCACATCACCAGTTGCTCAGCACCCATGAGGCCATGAGAAGCCCATGCCCAAACCTGCTGCCTTGTGGGAAGGACCCCAAAATCCTCATGGAATGGTTTGGGTTGGAAGAGACCTTCAAGCCCATCTCATTCCACCCCCTGCCATGGGCAGGGACACCTCCCACTGGGCCAAGTTGCCCCAAATCCCATCCCATAAAGAGAAAAATCTTCCAATCTGGTACTGCCCAGTCATGGATTTGAGGTAAAATGAGCCTTCCCTGAGCATCTTTTTAACACCCAATGCTGACAATGACAAGAAAACAATATTTAACATAAAGCCAAGGGCATCTTCTATAGGACAGTGCCTGAAGTTGCCACAGCTCGTAATTTAGGAGCCCCAGACATCTCCTCCTCTGCTTTCTGTCATCTGGGATTTGCAGGCTCCTCTCATGAGAAAAATGCATCTCATTTTTCAAAGGCCAGAACTGCTGGTGCAGAAAATAGCAAAGTGCAAGGGGCTGAGCTCTGCTTCTGCCTCCTCTGGGATAAATCCAGCTTCCCTCACTGCCTTCAGCTGATTTACTCCCCTTTTGGTGTAACCCAAAGCTGAATTTGCCTCTTGATGTTTTTCCACGGCATTAAGGCCTTTAAGGAAAATCCAACAAAAAGATTTAGGCGCAAACAAAATCTCCTGCTTTCCACAAAGCTGCCTGAACTTACACGGAGAAAGGAAGCGCAGGGGAGCTGAAGCCTCTTGCAGGGGACAGGGGACTCTCCAGCAGGGTCAGCTGTGCATATATTTACACATGATATTAGCAGGAAAAAAAAAGGCAAAATGGGTGCAGGGTGACCCAAGGTGGTCCTGTGCTATCATTGCTGCTGGGGTCAAAGGCCCTGTGGGCTGGGGCTTTGATAAACTTGGTGAGCTAATGAGCAACAGCTTAATCAGCACAGATAATTCTTCTGTAATACAGGAGGCAAGTGCAGCCTTTTTTGTGGTTTTCTAGGAACCTTGTGGATTTTTAAACTTATAAATATGAGGTAATGCCGTACAACTTGACCTTCCCAAAAAAAAGCTTTTCAGAATAATATCCACTGGTATTCATGAATATCAGTTTTAACTGGGCTGGTTTTTTTGTCCACTGTAGCTGACCAACTGGAAAGAACACCACGAAAACTAAGAAAAACCTTTAAAATTCATTTGATTTCTCTACACATGGATGAAATCCATTGGGTGCTGAGTCCAGGGAGTCGCTCCTCTTATTTCCTGGGGGACACCAAGCATGGAAATATCCGTGGGGGTCTCATCTCTTACCCACCCAGAAATGACCTGCAGCACTTTTGGGGAAGGAAGCTTTCAGCTAAACACCACGAGCTCTGCATAACCCATCCTTTCACCTGGCACTTTTCACCCCTATGCTGGCCAGAACCACACCCGTGAGAGGCTGCCAGGAGGGCCCCCTGAAACAGCTGTTGTGTCTGGAAGCTGGAGACAAAGAGGCTGAGCTCAGACACCCCCTCAGAGTCAGAAAAGGCCGTGGCAGAGCAGGGGGAAGGCAGGACAGTCTGCACACCCCAGGGTGGCCGCCTCGGACCGCTGTGTTCCCCCAGACAAAACGTGTCACCAGTCCAGATTGGAGGGTGGGGGACATCCTGTCTCCCACCTCCTTTGGCTGGTTCCCATTTCCCCCGACTGGAATTAGAAATAAAGGATGATGTGCTGCCAAATTCCCTCGGTGGTGGTCAAACAGGAGCGGCTGCCCATCCCCGCCCCTCGCTCGTTTGGCTGTGCCTGTAATCACTGCATTTCCCAGCTGGTCTCCCAGCCCAGGACCTGCTTAACTCCCCTGAACAAACAGGAGTAGGGGAATTCGGTCCAAGCAGGCAGGTGCAGTGGCTGGATAGCTTGTGGCTTTCCCTTCTGCCACCAAACAACAGCCACTGCACATATGTTGGTGAGATAAAGCCCTGTTTGCCGTCGGAGGGGGAAAAGCTGGAAGGCTCCCTGCAATCCCTGCTGTCCCAGAGATGTGGGACAGAAAGGTGTGTGTGAAAAGGAGGGAGGATGCTCTCCCAGCAGCTGAGGAATGAAAGCTGAAGCAGTTTGATCTCAAATCCTTGCCAACAGGAAACAGCATTCGTGGAGTTCCATCTGCCTCCAGCACCGGTGGGAGCATTAGGCTCGGGTTGGGCTTCCCAAGGAGGATTCTTAAAACATAGGACAGGTCTAAAATTTGCTGTGAGCACCAGCAGGGGTGCAAAAAAAAAAACCCCTCTGTAATTCCACTGTGCAATTTGGAGCTTAGCAGAGAGGAGGGTGGGCAGTAACATGGCCGTGGGCTGTGAGTGCCCCATGAGGAGAAGATTTCTGACTCTGGAAGGGTGATTAATTGAGCAGATGAAGCTGAAGTGAGCCTGAAGTGCTAAAAGCTGCAATTAGACAAACTACACCTAGAAGTAAGGTTCTGAGTGGAGGGAATTAAACACTGCAGAAATCTGGCTGGGATAGCAGGTCCTAATCCACTCCTCTGCATGGTGATGGCCACACACACCATTTCCTCCTCTTGGTCTTCCCTGTTTCTTTTCCAGCTCCCTTTTTGTCTTTTCCAGGGGACACAGGGGACATCAGGGCTTGAGATGACTTAAATGTCCCTCAGACCAGGAGTGAGGACAGAGAGAAAAGGTCCAGTCTAGCAGGGTTCAGTGTTTACCCACCAGGATATCCAATTCCTAGTGGGGAAGACTCAGTTTTCCCCTAAAGCCTTTACTCGAGGCATAAACACTCTTCCCCTGTCCATGCAATTCCCATAAATTCCCAATAAATTTCTTCCCCTGTCCCATGCAATGTTTGCAAGGGACTAAGACAGCCAGAGAGATCCAGCCTCATGGACAGATGACCTGTGCCTAAAACCAGTGCCACCAGTGCCTCTGGCCTTATTCCACCCCATAAAGCAGCACCCACTGCTGAAGTCCACAGAGCTCCAGGAGGCCAAGGCAGAGAGCAGAGCAAGACCTCCTGTTCCTAACAGCCTCTAATCCCTGCCCTCCATAAGCAGTTTTAAAATGGCCATCAAATCTTCCCTCCACCTCTAATTGAAAAAGTGATGTCAGCAGTAATCTGCTGCCCCAATTTATCCCCATATATTTGGGGGAGGTTTTGGGCTAATGCATTGTTTCATAAACATATGTTTTAGCCCAGCCCGTGGGTGCACACACACAAAGAGAAAGCTCTGAACACACTGCACCAGTTATGGATCCTAATGCCTTAAATATTACTTTTAATACTAATGTCAGATTATTAAAAACATAATCCATTCTCCTGATTGGACCTAATGTAAGCAGGAGGATAAGAGGAGTTCTATCCATGCATTAACACATTTCATGTGGTGTAAAGCCACTTTCTTCCTCTTAAAACATAAGGTCAGGAACTAATAGAATCTGTACTTGGAGTGGGTTTTTAAAACATATTACATGGAAAGTTTAGTGAAAGTTAATCTGTCGATAAGTGTTGGCTGGAGCCGTATGGGTAAACAAGAAATAAATGTAATTCACATGCAATTTTTTTTTCCCTGTTAAAAACCTGGCTGTGCACTTTAAAACATTTATGTTTAAATAGAGCAGAGACCAGCACTAAGAAGCACTCAGCCCAAAGCAGCTTTATATAAATGTATTGCAAGGGACTAAAATAAAGTAAGCTACCCAAATCTCCCAAAGATAAAGGGAGAAGGGCTCTGACCCCATGTGAATTCTCCCCTCATCCCATCCCTGCGCTGCTCCTGGGCTTCATTCCCTGTTCTTGTGCACCCCTCTGTGGCAGCATTCCCAATGATCCCACATCTGCTCCGTGCCTGGCCAGTGCTGGGGCTCGGGGGCAGCTTGGCAGTGGTGGGGCAGTATTCCTGTCACCCTGGTCCCCTCCAGCAGGTCTGTCACCTCTCCATGGTGCCCAGCCCCTCCCTGCCAACTGCAGGACCTCCTCAGTTCCCACTGTGGAGAGCTGGGTTGTTTCCCAGGCTACCCCCACCTTTGCCCATTTCTTTAGCCCAGCCTCTGGAGAGGAATTTGGAAAGCCCAAGCCGGGCGCTGAAGCAAAGACGACATCGACCAAGGGCTGATTTTTGCACCCAAATTTGACAATACCATCATCTTTAAGCAGCCTCAGCTCCCCAGTGCTGGTGGAGGCCAGGCAGCTGACCCTGCTGCACTTCATTTATTGCTTTTTTGGCAGCTCCAGGGCCGGCAGTTGGTTTGGGAAGAAGATTTTGGAGCACTGGTGGTGCCCTCCCAGGGGAAAAGCACACAGCCAGGCTGCCCAGCTCTGCCTCCTCCTTGCTCCAACAGCACATCTGGGCTGCTCCACCACCAGCTTTGCCCAGGAACCATTTGGTTCCCCTAGGATGGATCCAAGAGTCGCTGCAGGGGGTGCTGGCTGCCAGGGGAGGGAGAGGAGAGGGCAGCAGGAGAAGTGGGAGGTGGAAGCTCGCGCTGGCAGGCGCCAGGACTTGGCCCTGGTGCTCCCAGCCACATGCCAGAGATTTAAGCTTCATGGGCAGGCTCCAGCCACCAGAAAGAGATTGATGACATATGGATTTCGTGCATCCAGCAAATGGGGGAAAAGCTCTCCACGGCTGCATGGGATTAGCAGGATTTCCACACTGTCCCTGATAGCCAGGGTCCTGCAGGAGGGGTGGAATGCTGAGGGGACAGGGAGTGGGGGAGGTTCAAACCTTTCCACCATCACTGCAAGTCACCCCTGGTCATCCTTAGGGGCATTGGAGAGGGTTGGCACCATCCAAGACCCAGGCAGGAGGTGTGGGGAGAGTAGCAGAAAAGCCATAGGGATGAGCACATGGAAGGAATTCAGGTCCAAGTGGGTCCAGACCCTCCCTAGAGTAAAAACAAGGGATTCTTCTCCTTCCCTGTCTTTCCATTGGTCTCTCAGGCAGGTGCCCAAAGGTGGCTGGTGGGTGGCACAGGGCCCTGTCTGTGTGGAGGGGTCGTGTGGCCTCTTCTCCAGTGCCAAAATGAGGGTGGTGCCTTGTGTGGAAAGGGAAAAGTGGAATGAAGGTCTCAAAGGCCCACCCAGTCTGTCACAGCCTCCTTCATTCAGGGCTTAAATCTGCTGTGTAAAGCCCAGGGAAGAAAGAGTGGAGAAGGGGGTGGATAGATCAGAATAAGTGCCAAAAGTTTGGTTTTGCTGCACTTTGAGGGAAATGTGAAACAAAGTGATTGCCCCATCCCTGGAAGTGTTCCAGGCCAGGTGGGATGGGGCTTGGAGCAACCTGGGATAGTGGAAGGTGTCCCTGCCCACATCAGGAGGTGGAACTGGATGATCTTTAAGGTCCCTTCCAGCCCAAACCATTCTGGAATGCTGTGACTCCATGATTTGGCATTTCCCACCTTGTCACACAGTTTGGGCTGCCCTCCCTGGTATGGACATAAGTTGTGATGCTGCTTTCAACACAGCAGCCTTGAGCTGCTGCAAGTCCTTTGGCCAACTACTCCAGCACCACAAAAATCCAACAACAGGGCCTTTCACTCAAGAGGCTCAGATTTGAGAAAGAGAAAACCCTTTTGCCTTCAAATATCTTCAGGACATAAGCCAGGCAAACATCATGCACCAGTCCAAGAGAAAAGACACCAAAGAAGGAAGAGAAAAAAAATTAAAAAGAAAATGTAGGATGCTGGGTGGTGAGCCCCAGACATTGTGCTGCCATGTTATTTTGGGAAAATGGTAGGAAAATGCTTTGAAATAAATGAAAATTAGTTTGTGAGTCTGATGCTGTTGGAGAAGCAAGGAGCTGCTATCTAAACCCTTTATGTGGCTTGAGTCTTTAGCAGAGGCTGAGCATGCCTCAGGGGATCCAAAATCCCTACAAATGGGAATTCCTTGGCCATCTCTAAGGCTCTGATTTTGTCATGGCAGCCACAGGAGCCATGCATTCGAATTTAACTCCATGAAATCTTGCAAATGGATGGAGAAATACCTCTAATTCAGCAGCTTCTTTCTTTTGCTTCCAAAAGATGGTGTTTTGCCACTGCCAGCAGTTCAAATCAGAGGAGATATTACTCAGCAGGGAATTATCTCCTGCAGCTGTGCCCGTGTCCAAGACATGGAGCCGAGTGGGGATGTGGAAGGAGTGAGGGAATGTGACCAAGGTCGGGGTGAGATGTGGAAAATCTGATCAAGAGCTGGCCTTGGGCAGAGCAGCAGCGTTGCAGATCCATGGCAGTGCTGGCTCTGAGCACCAATTAGAGGGGAAGCAGAGATCAGAGCTAACGAAGAGGCAGCTGCCCTGGCACTGCCAGCTGGGCACTGTCCCTGGTCACACTGCTGAGAGCTTTCCTGCTTTGGAAAATTTACCCAGCTTGGTCAAATTCAGAGAGTTCAGGGGTGCAAATTCCAATTAAACACTTGACACCTGTAGAACCTCGGTGCCACTGAAGCCATGGCATTCCCACTGTGGCCACTGCCCTCCAGGATGCTGGCCAGTGGCCATCAGTGCCCTGGTGGCATGGTGGTGGCTGTGACNGTGGCCAGTGGCCACCAGTGCCCTGGTGGTGACCTCATGGATGGCAGCTCCAGCTCAGGGTCACACCTCCACCAGTTTCTCTGCAGAGTAAATGATCACCTCCTCATGCTGTTAGTGAAAGATGGAGCTGTCTGTCTGTCTGTCTGCATGAAAGTGCCCCAGTCAGGTATTCAGGACAGGTATTTTACTATTTAAAAGCACCTTTAAGCCAATTTCCTCATTTGGTGTCAGTCCAGGGAGTTTCCCCCCTCCTGTCATCTCCATGATTAAGCTAAAAATTAATACTCTGAATATATAAACACATCATCTGCTGGGAACTCCCTTCCTCTTTATATTTAAGTGTCCCTTAAGCAGTGTCACCACCATGGCAGGCACTTGTGAGTTGCATTTGCAGCTTTTCCTCCCTTCTGTCACCACATCAACACCACAACCTCTGTGTCCCCTGACCCTTCAGGAGGATGTCACCATGGCAGGAGTGAAGAGAAGAGAAGCACAGACCTTCCCATGAGAGGAGTCACTTCTGGGAGGCTGTCAGGTGAGGCAGAAGGTGGACATTGCATTTAGGAGTGGCCTGTGTGACCATCACACCCCCAAAATTACGGCAGCACCTTTGCACGTGGCACAAGGAAAGCGGGGCACCTCATTTATCCAGGCTGGGAGCAGCACCCTGGACAAACACAGGGAGAAGAGGCTAAAAATCACCTGGAAACACGGGCAGCTGGAGTTGAAAACATCCATAAATTTGGCAGTGCCTCCTCTGTTGGGCAGATCAGTGAGTATTGAAACAAAATGGGGCCAGGAGCTAATTACATGGAAACATTTCTATTTGCACATTTCACTGCGAGGCAAAGCAGAGAGTATAGCTAATGTATCTCCAGCACTGACAGGAATATTAAGTTTTCTGTCATTTTGCTGCCACAGCTACCTTTCTCAGCATGCATTCTGTCCTAGTTCCTATTAAGGTGAGAGCAGAATCAAACTCATTAATTGTCTGCATTTTAGATATGATAAGAATTTAGTGGTCGGTGTTAATTAAACTACAAAACAACTCCTCTTGCTGCGGTGTGCATTCCAAGTTGGAGCAATTAATTCACTCACTTAAACTGATCAAGATTTAATTACCATCACTCTGTGCAATTACTCCATAATTAAAGTAATTTGGTTCATTCCACTCGCTGACAGTGTCATTGAACAGCCATTCATGGTACCAAAAGAAGTGATAATTAACTTAAAGAACAGCTCAAGGCAGTTTTACACAGACTTTGTGTTATTCCTAAATATACCTATGTGGGAGAAAGAAGCCTATCACACACTACAGGTGCTTCCCTTGTAAAGGGGTTCAGATCTTTTGTGTTCAATTTTTTTCAGCAAATGCACTGTAACAAACCCAATTTTGGGGAAGGCTCTGTAGCTGTCACCAGATAACACAGCATTTTGTGAAGGCAGGCATGATAAAACCTGGATCCTTGCAGCTGCACAGGCATTCCCTGCCTGTTCCTGGAGACTCCTCATTAGGAAAGGAAAAAAAAATCCTTAATTAAAGGTTCCTTCCATCCAGATAACACTGCCAGATCCTAGATCTTCTTTTCACAGAGCAAGTCCCCAGTTGATGGCATCAAGGGAAGGCAGAGAAATCCTGGGTTTTTTAATGATTAATGTTTTCAGTCCCCAGGTTGTTGACAATCATTGAATTACAGAATTATTTGGGCTGGAAGGGATCATAAAACTCATCTTGTTCCAACCCCCTGCCACGGGCAGGGACACCTTCCACCAAACCAGGTTGTTCCAAGCCTCTCAACCTTCCTTGAACATTGCCAGGGATCTATAAATAAACATCTGCTCTAGGTGTTCATGGCACATCTATTCAGAACCCAATTTTATGCTTATTTCATTCCAGAAAATTATTTTTCTGGCAGAATTATTCCTCAAGGCTTGGAAGTGAATGGTGCAGCCTGTTTTCAGAGAGGCTGCTTGCACTCACAAGCACAAAGCTGCCACCAGAAACCTCCGTGCTGAGCCCCCTTCCAAGAGGCCAAACTCATTAGACCAGTCTGATCTTTCCCCAGTAACCTTGTGAGATGCCCATGCCAAGCTCTCTGCAGGGTGGGCAGAGAAAGAGCCAGACACATCTGTCTGTCCTTGCTTTCGAAGGATGGAGTGGCACTGAGGACCTTCAACACACTGTCCACCCATTCCAGAGTTCAGCCTTCTCAACCCACACAGAAAAATTCAAAACATGGCCTGTCACAACTATTTGGACATGAAATGTGCAATGTTTGGACTGATTTTTTTTTCCTCCCCCCACCATAAAAGTGATGTTTTTCTAGAGAATCATCTCAAACAAGCAGAAGCAGCACATTTACCTTGATCTGATGGGCAGCATGGAGCCCAAACAAGCCAGGTGACAATGATCAGGAATCAACCAGGGGAAATGAGGTTTTGTAATTATCAGGGCTGGTTGATTCTGATCAGGGGAAATCATTGAAGTTTAAGAAGAATGTGATGGGTTTAAACTGAAAAAGGGGAAATTTAGATTGGATATACAGAAAAAAATTCTTGCCTGAGGGTGAGGGTGGGCAGGCCCTGGCACAGGGTGCCCAGAGAAGCTGTGGCTGCCCCTGGATCCCTGGAAGTGTCCAAAGCCAGGTTGGACAGGGCTTGGAGCATCCTGGGATAGTGGAAGGTGTCCCTGCTTTGGCAGGAGTTTGGAATGGGATGGTCTCTAGGGTTCCTTCCAACCCACACCATTCTGTGACTCACTGATCCTGAGGTAAAATTAAAACCAAATGGTTTAAGCAGAAGATGAACAGCTCATCAAGGGGGTTGTGGTCCCTGGCTCCATGTGGCAGCAGATCCCAGGGGCCCTGCCCTCCTGTGACCCCCTTTGGAGGGGGCAGGTTCCCTGGAACTCCTCTCTTGGTTCTCTTCTCTCAGCCAGTAAATCCACAACCCTCAGCAATGCCAGGCCTTGCCAGAGAGCTGAGCTATGCCATGAATTATCCCTCCACCTGCAGCATCCATAAATCAGAGCCTTTTGGTTGGGCTCCCAAATGCCTGTTAGCCTTCCGTGACTCAGCAGTGCCTAAGTTAATGTCAGCTCTACCCAGGGGAAAATCTCCAATATTTCTTTTTACTTAAAAAGAAAGAGGGAAAAAAAAAGAATCTCAAACATTATTTTTTAAGCTGCTAAAAGAGCATTAGAAAAGAATGAAAGGGGGGAAAAAAAGAGAGACTGTGTAAAGATTGCTTACCAGAGTTCTCTTACAATAGTCAGCCACACAACAGAAATAGGTGGACATTAATTCATGCTAACCTTGCACACCTAAATACCATTAATTCATCAAAACTAATAACATTTATTCCTTCAAAAATGAGATTAAAAGCAGGCACCCCTTGCAGTCATAATCTGTGGCTGATGACACTAAAATGAAACCTCCAGTTTACAAAGCTACCAGCAGAGCTTGCAGAATCTCATAAATTGCAGCTGGCAACACATAAATCCTCGGGACAATGTACATTATTTTCTGGGGAGCAGGCATTTGCATGCCAATTGCCAGGCAAAAAGCAAAGCAGAGCTGGGAAACTTCTCCCCCAGCCCAGGAGCTGTTGCCAGAGGTGCCAGCTGATGTCAGGTGATGCCACTGGGACCAGTGCTCACCTAAATCCAGCAGGCTGGAGCAGGATTCAGGGCACACGTCCTGAAAAAATGCTTTTGCCTTAAGTTTGCAAACCCAGGGAGCAGAAACCTCTGAGCTGGAGGTGCCCAGGGCCTCTGGTAAGGCATGGAGGCTTTGGATGCTGGAAGAGCTGGGAAAGGCCTTTAGCAGGACCTGGTTTTGGCTCTAATGGGGCTTTGGGGTGGGTAAGGGCTCAGCTGTGCAATGGCTCCAATGAGGAAGTTAAAAGCTCCCCTTTTGCTTTCACTGGGTTTTGGCATGGGAATGGCACCAGGCTGAGTCAGGGCAGGTTTAGGTTGGATATCAGGAAAAGGTTCTTCCCCCAGGGGGTGACTGAGCACTGGAACAGGTTCCCCAGGGAATGAGCACAGCCCCAAGGCTGCCAGAGGCTCCAGGAGTGTTTGGATTATGCTCTCAGGGACAAGGTGGGATTCTTGGGGTGTTTGTGCAGGGCCAGGAGTTGGACTCAGTGATCCTTGTAGATCCCTTCCAGCTCAGGATCTCCTGTGAATGTCTGGACTTTGGTGGTGGGAGAGCCTCTGATCTGCTCCTGAAACAACCCTGTGCTATTTTTGCTCACGTTTGGAGTGCAAGTGTCTGATCCCAGTGCTGGGCTGAGCCCCACCAAGGTCCTGCTGTGCTTGGGCTGCCAGTGTGACCCTGTCCCTGAGCTCTGTCACACTTCCTGTTGTACCCATTGCATTTTCCTTTTTCTTCCAGGCCCAGGTGAACGGTTTCACCTGCATCCAGCAGCACGGGCAGCTCAGCCACAGCCTTTATCTCAGGGCTCACTTTCCCTGCCACCACAGCCTGGGAGGGACCCTGGCAGCACCCAGGCGCTGGGCCCACACCTGTGTGCCACCTCCAACAGCACCTGCACTGGTTTAGGAGCTCCACTGACCCCCAGGGCATCCACACACCTACAAAATCCAACAAATTTCTGTCTTGCACTCGGAACTCTCCAGTCTGCAGAGGGTGGTGAGGATGAGGGTTGTGATCACCACCACTGCAGGTGGCCACAGAGACCCAGAGATGATTTCAGGGTGCTGCTGTCCCAGCCAGCCTGGCAGCCCTGCCCAGGGCTCCTGAAGGACAGTGGCTGGTCCCTCTGTGACACATCCAGAACACCGGAGGTATTATTTCAGATTAAGACCAGATTAAGCCCATTTAATTTTAACTCGGATTAAGCCCCTATTTAGAAGCTGGCCCTGTTTCCAATGCAGCTGGGGTGACCCCCCCATTCCCAGGGGGCTGGGAATCACCACGGAGGGGATGTTGGGTTCCACCCAGCCTCTCCCCCTTCCTCCTGACACAGAGCAGCTCAAACTCAGTTACTAAAATAATTCTTTGCTTGTGAGCACTCGTGTCAGAGCAGCGTTTTGGGCTGGGGTTCCATATTTTGTGGCTTCAGGAGGGACCCCCAGTGCCTGCAGCCCGCGGGGGTGTTGGGCAGACGTGAGCACTGAGGAGCTGAACTGGTTTAATCTCTAAATAACGATGGAAGTGCAAGTGTGTGAATGACTCCAAATGAATGTATCACCCACACACGCTACGCTCGCTGCATATCTAATTACACAGCACTTGCTCCTGCCCTGCTTTTGAACAGACACTCCACAAGCCACCAGTGCCTTTAAAACAAGTGATTGCCATGCAATTTCGGGATGGAAGAGTTTGGGACCCTTTCAGACTAGCTGAAAAAACAGCAGTGGGGAGAACATAATCAACCTCACTGATTTTTTATTCCTATTTGTGCAAAGAAGGCACCCCAAAGGTCCAAATCTGTGAGGACACAGCCCCAAGACAAGCAAAATCTCTGTTTTTCCACAGCAAAGGCAGGTTTGGCAACACTTATATATTTTTTTTAATTTAATATATTCTGGAGTAGCTGTTATTCTGACTTTACCAACACATCCTTCATCCTAACCCTGCATTGGGCTGGGATATTAGGTGAGTGTGTGGTGTGTTTTCACTTCCTATTGACTGGTTGTGTACTTCCCTCCCACTAATCCCTTGTTAATGGACACTTTCTTTGAGCCAGCTGAGATCTGAGTTACGTTGTCTTTGTGCTCCTCGCAGATTTTATTACTTGGATATCTTTGTTTTCATTATTTCGAGATTTGGGGATTTTGTCTCTTCCCTTCAGATGGATTCACGCCGTCAGAGACGGGCTGGCCTCCCACAGCTCCTGTTTGCATTTGATCTGGGAGGGTGGGAGAGCAGCTCCTGGGATGGGAACAGCACATTCCCCACACTCCAGCAGCCAAATCCAGGAGAAAACCCACTTTTGGCTTTTGCTGGAAGCCACCTCTTGCTTCCAAAGGCAAAAATAAAGCGATTCCTCCGCTCACTCGCTGAACTGGGGTGCACTGGTTTTAACTGGAGGGTGCACACCCAGAAAGATACAAACCACTCTGAGCAGCAGAGAGGTGGCAGGTAGAGGAGGGAAGGAGGGGACAGCCCCCCAACTCTGGTCCTGGGATGCCAAGGAACTTCCAAAAACACGGAGACATTCTGACAGAGCATGGCTTAGGTGCAAGCTGTCATGGAATCACAGAATGGATTAGGTTGGGAAGGACCTTCAGAGATCATCCAGTCCAGCCCTGCTGCCATGGGCAGGGACATCTTCAACTCCTCAGGCTGCTCACGGTGTGGGGAAGCCAGCAGTGACACCTTCAACTCCTCAGGCTGCTCACGGTGTGGGGAAGCCAGCAGGGACACCTTCAACTCCTCAGGCTGCTCACGGTGTGGGGAAGCCAGCAGTGACATCCCTGGACACGGTGCCCGTGGCAGTGAGGTGCATGGGAGGTTCAAGGACACCACCCCAGCCTGCAGAGGAGGAGAAAAGCACAGCCCAAGGGGCAGCAAGGACAGATGGAGAACCCAGAGACCCCTGGCAGCAGGGTCCCACCTCCAGGAGGGACATGAGGCTCACTGGGCAAATCCAGGGTCACAGAACAGGCGTGGTGGGAAAGCAGAGAGGTGGAATCCAGCAAAGCCATTGGCAGAAGGGAGACACACAATTAAAGATCCCTCCCAACCAACTTTTCTCCTTCTGCCACAGCCCCAGGCAAGGAGCAGAGCTTTACAAACTTTTATTTCTTTTCATCTGTACGTATTTTAGCCCCATCATCCTTAGGATGGGCATTAAGCCAGCTCAGGGAGGGAAGGCAGAGCTGTCAGTGCTGGCACAACCTGAGCAGTCCCTGGAGAGCCAAGGCTGCCCACAGGGACCAGACAGGCCACCAGGGGCAGGTGGGAACTGGAGTGATGCTGAATTGGGTTTTCAAGACCAGTAGGAAGGTGATTTTCAGTCAAGAAGTCAGAAACTACCCCACAGTTTCAGGAAATTAGAGAAAAATAAAACCCCTGTGAGTTCACCCAAAGGAATATGGTGTGAGGGTGAATTTCTCAGCTGAATCACAGAGCCTGGTGCTGGTCATGGCAGAGCTTTGGCCACAATGCCCCTGAAGCTGGGAACCTGCTCTTTGCAGACTGGGAGCTGCTTCCAGCCAAATGCCACAGCCCAGCAAAGTCCTGGCACGTTCAACATCCCCACTTTGTCTTCTTAGTGCCCTGTACTCAAAAAAAAATCAAAAACAAATCTGATATTTTGATGCTTCCTGATAAAAGTTACCTCTGTCAAAATGACCTTTTGGTTAAACACCACTAGCTGGCATTAATCTCATTATTTCATCACGATTATTATTTTTTTTTATCAATCCAACACAGCTGCCATTTCATCTGGCACTGAGTGAATTGAAGCTCTCAGCTGGGGCACGCCGTGCTCTCAGATGTGTGAAAAGCTGATGGCCACAGCAGGAACCACCCAGCCCTTCCCCTCCTGCCACCCCACACTGGAGATGGCCAGAAAAGTCAGCTCAGCACAGAGACAAAACAATCTCTTTCCAGTTCCTGCATGCAGCAGATGGAATTCACAGCTGTCTCTCATGGTGCCTCAGCATTCCTCAACTTCTGCAAAAAGCAGGGAATGCTGATGGAATTGCTGGTGTCTTGGAAGGAATAAGGAATACAAGACAGCCCTTATTCCAGGATTGATTTTAAGGCAGATCAAGAGGAGGGCTAAAGCATTTCAAATCCAATCCAACAAAGTCCTTTAAGCACCTGCTTTAAGGCAAGCAGAGGAATAATGCCATGGGCTCAGAGGGGGTGTTTATGTGGCTGTGTTTGTGAGGGCTCTGAAGGGCTTTGCTGGATCAGGGTGTCAGGTGTGAGAGGAGAAGCTCCCCACTCGCCCTGACCTCAGCACACCCGGCCTCAGCTGCACGCAGCTTCCTGGGAAAACCCATCCCACGGGAGCTCCAGCCCTGACAGAGCCTTTGGAAGGGCAGCAAAGCCTGGGTGGGCACCCAGAGGATGTGGTGGGGTCTCATGAGCCAGTCAAACATCTCTTTAGTCTGGAAGTGGCTGGTCCCACCTGAGAGCCAGGCGTGGGTGAGGTGGCTTTTTGAGGTCCCTGTTTCTGTGCAAGGGAAGGGTTGGAATTTGGAATCACAGGAGGGGCTTGTGCTGAGCTAAAACTGCTGAGCCTGGCCCTGGATAGACACGGGAAAGGGCAGGGATATAACCATGGGCATGGAGATGGACATGGAGAGTGACTTTTTACATCAGCAGATAGGGAGAGGACAAGGGGGAGTGGTTTTAAATGGGCAGAAGGAAGGTTTGGATTGGTTAATATGAAATTCTTGATGGCTAAAGACTGGTAGAATTGGGAATTCTCAGCCTGAAAAGGAAAAGTCTTTGGTGTGACCTGGTTGCAGCCTTCTAGTGCATGAAAGGAGCCTTCAAGAGAGATGGAGAGGGACTTTTTGTCAAGAACATGAAGTGACAAGACAAGGGGGAATGGCTTCAAACTAAAAGAGAGTAGGTTTAGATGGGATATTGGGAAGAAATTTTTCCCTGTGGGGATGGTGAGGCCCTGGCACAGGGTGCCCAGAGAAGCTGTGGCTGCCTCATCCCTCAAAGTGAATTCCAGGCCAGGCTGGATGGGGCTCAGAGCAGCTTCATCTAGTGGAAGGTGTCCCTCCACATGGAAGTGGTTGGAATCAGGTGATATTAAAGATCCTTTCCAGCTGAAGCAATTCTGTGATTCTGCAGTGGATGAGCAATGGAATGAGGTCCAGGGACCCCTCTGGGACCCACCTGGGAGCAGATTCCTGCTGCCAGTGGGAGCCTCTGGACATTCCCAGGCCACGCAGTGGAGAAGGGACAATTATTTACCAGAGCAGGTCCTTTCCTCAGGGCTTCCCAGGGACCTCATCTCCAATGAGTTCAGCCAAAGCAGCAAATCCCTTCTCCTGCAGGCCTCCAACGAGCCAGGACCACACCCTGGGTGACAATCCCAGAAGAGAAGGAGCCTTAGAAGATCCCTGTGTTTTTAGGAAACGGTGCTGGATGGTGGCTGCTTCTCCTGCAACTCTTCATTTGTCCTTTACAAGGTTCTGTGATTTAAGAATGTGTGTTAAATCTTCTGCAACAATCAATTCAAATATACAAGTTTGGCTATTCAAATTACTTTTCCAAAAGTACTTTAAAATGCATTAAGTTATTAATTGCCTGCTGGCACTTTAATCAAACGGGAAAATTGACATAGCCAGAGGCATGTATTTTTGTGGAAAGGAAATTTATTTAAGAAGAAACAGCGGCTCTTACTGCTTAATTTAAACTGAGAAAACTGTGGAAAATCAACTGCTATGGAAAATTAATAAAACATTTCCAGCTGCAAACAGTGACTAATTGTACAAGATGAAGACTGCCTGGAATTAATAACTTGCAATCTTCTGTGTGAAGAACCCCCTACCAGTTCAATTTACTGGGAGATTAAATTACTTCTAAGTTTGCCATATTAAAACAGAACATGAATAAAATGTTAGTGAAAGCACATCTATTATTTACTGTCTGTGATATGGATATAATTATTTCCAAACAACCACAATGTGACGTGACTGGCAATATTTAAATTATTTGCCAGCGAATGTAGTTTTTACCACCTCGCTTCCTATTTAAAAAAAAAAACAGCCCAAATGGATTTTTACAGATGGCACATCCCTGCCATGGGGAATTATCCCCTCATCCTCTGCCCCGTGGTGCCCAGCACTCCTGTCTTGCTGCTCTTTTAGCACCACCTCTTGTCTTCCCCCTCTGCCCCATCCCACAAACTCGGCGCCTCCTTTGCTTCGCTCGTTTTTTGTGCTTTTTCCCCCCCATTTTTCAAGCTGACTGAGCTGAGAACCCGGTGCCAACAAGAGCTGTGGTGGTGGCAGAGTGTAATCAGGCAAATGTTTTCCCTGTGTGCGAGGGCTCCTCGCTGATCCCAGCACAGAAAGCTCACCTGTGGAGACAGAAAACTCACGCTTCACCTTTTTCAGAGCGTGCCAAGCCCACGGGGCACCTGAGCCCCTTCCAAGGGAGCAGAGAATAGGGAGGTGAGCAAAAAAAAAAACCCCAAACAAAACCCTCCAAAAAACACTGGAATTGTGGGATACCTTCCCTAAATGATCAGACCAAAGAACTGAAAAACTTCCTGATGCATAATCTGTGAACTGACATCTGATCTACTGTTCTGTTCTGTTCTGTCTACAGGACTGTTCTGGGGCTGTGCTAGGGGCTGTTTTACAAGTTATGGAGCATTAATACTTCCAGACGTACCAAGTGGCACACACACATGCTGTCTGCTGGTATCAGTTGCTCAGGACTGCAGTACATGTACTCCCTAGTTGTGTGCATGCAACATTAAACTAACTGCCAGAGTTGTTATCTCACAAGTTGTCCTTTAGGATATTGTCTACTGCCCCCTTACTGTATTCTTCCCATGAATTACAAGAGGAATTTGTCCTGCTGCTGCTTCTAGGAAGAGATTGTATNCCCCAAACAAAACCCAGTGGGATTTTCCAAGAATCCTCAGAAAGGAGCAGGAGGTGGGAGAGCTGCAGAGGATGGAGGAGTTGCCAGCCCTCGGGGGCTCCCACTGGGATGCTGAGCAGTGGCCCCAGCGCATTGGTGGGTGCTGAGATAATGCAAAGAGGTCGTGCAAATGGTGTGGTTTAGAAAGAGGGGATTTTGAAAGCCTGGAGTGAGCTGGGAGTGAGGAGAGACCACCTGGAATGTGTTTGGGGCTGATGGGGTTGACCAAACGCGCGGTGCCCTGCCATGAGAGGCAAAACTGGAAAGGACAGCGAGCAGCAGCTGGAGGGGCTGAGCCTGTCTCAGGTTTTCTGGTGATTTTTGCACCCTGAGAGTTGATGATGGAGTTCAAAGGAGAGCCAAATTGCAGAATTGTTTATTATTTTCTTAACTCTATTTTTTTCAGTCCAGTGTGATGTTCACAGGAAGCCAGAAAAGCAAAATCTGACCCTCCTGCAATGGCACCTGAACTTTTATAC
>VWYE01015484.1:0-26672 GCA_013398995.1 Alaudala cheleensis
TCCTTCTATTCACCCAGTGACATAACAAAGATCACACAAATCAAACCCTTGTGACCTCCAAATCCTCAGACAATCCTGGCAGTGCTTTTTCCATGGGCTGAGACCAAAAGTCACCACTGTTTCTGGCACAGGCCAGTGAGGATTCACCCCCCCGTCCAGGCTCCTGTCCACCCAGGAGAACCAGAGAGATACTCTGGTTTGCCACAAAAGAGGAAATGTGGATGCATGAGAGAAAATAACATGGTGACACCAAGGTCAGTGGAAAAAAAAGGGGGCGAGGAGTGCAGTGCTTCAAGTGTCACAGCCAAGATTCCTTTGTCCTTTGCAAGCTGTGGTTGATAGCGTAAGGGTAAAATTTTAGTAGCTTAGGGATGAAATCACGAGAATAGATTCAAAGGTGGAGGGGTGCTGGTTAGAAGGAACAGAGAGACTTGGACCTGTCAGTTAACGGGGCCTTGGGAACAGAATATTAGCTTCACTATAATAATAGTCACTGTCTTAACCAAACCTAGCTGTGTCCTTACCAGATCATGTGAAACTGCACCTGCATGATAAGGATGTAATCAGTGTTTGGGGCGGCTTTTGAAAATTCATGCTTGGATAGAATTAATGTATACAATAGAACAATCCGTATTTAATAATTAATGTAGAATTGTGTGACAGAAGGGTATAAAACCTGCCCATCTGAAATCAAAGATCAAAGCCTGATTTGGGTTTTACCCCAGGCTTCCCCGTGCTTCAATAAATCAACTCTGTGATTGTGTGTGTTCCTGAATTGCAGCCAGAGGCTGCAATGGAAACCTACAGTAGGAGCTTGCTGCAGCCACAGAGTCAGTGAATATTTGGAGTCAGAGTGGCTAAGCTGTAAAAAGAAATAAACCAGGACAGTTTTCATGCTGTGATAAAGAAAAATTTACCATGGTGAGGATCATGGTAAAACAAACTGTCCTGTTGTAATGCATAAAGTCCACCAGGATGCAGAGATCTACTCACAGCCCATGGCAAAAGTGCTCATGCTGGAGTGGGTGGATGCCATAGAAAGCTGTGATCCAGTGACACACTCAAATAGAGAGAGAGCCCCTCTGCTTCCAGAGATAGAGAGGGTCCTTGCTTCCAAACTAGAGCAAACTATCCTTCTAGACTGTGCCCTGTGGATGAGTGACCCACACTACAACAGTTTTGGGAAGACTGTTTGCCCATGGGAGGACCCCATGACATAGCAGAGGAAAAGGACTCCTCTCCCTGGGCAAGCTGAAGATCTCAAGTGACAAACTGACCAAAACTCCCATGCCCTGTCTCCCTGCACTGGGAAGGAGGCAGGGGCTGGAGTAAAAAAGGTGTTTTAAAGGCTTGTTTTACTTCTCATTATCCTCCTCTGACTCCATTAATAATAAATTTACCTTATACCTTTAAATTTGAACCTGTTTTACCCTTAGAGTGTTTTTCTCCCCATCTTTATCTCAAATCATGAGTACCTGGTTTTAGGAGAAGAGAATACAGCTGACCTTGCCCCTAATAAGTAACAGCTCTGTAATTACCCAATATAGCCCCACCCCTGATGAGCCACAGCTACATCCAATAAAGGTAAGCATGATAAAAGGGAGTGGGCTGTCAGGTTTCAAATCCCTGAGGTCTGGGCAGAGCCCGGCCAGCAGCCATGGGAAGAAACCAACGACAGCTGAATTAGCAGGCTGGGATCTCTGAGGTCCCCAAGCCACGCAGGATATATGCTGACTAGGATCGTCTTAAAGAAGGAGGAGACCTTTCAGGGGGGCAACAAGGTAGTTTATTACCTGGAGCCTGCCCAAAAAGGCCCCGAGGAACCCCGTGCATAGGGTTTTAAGGGAAACTGACAACCAATCACAGTACAATAGAACTTGATAGACAATGTTACAACATCCAACTGCATGAAACCAGGGGACGAGCATGGGAGGAGCAGAGGAGTGGTTTCCACAGGGAGCCTATCACCCTTTCAGGCCCATAGAATTCTCTGGAACCTGGGGTGTGGCCCTGGGTAACTGACAGAGGATCAGGAGGTGGGGTATAAGATGGACAGAACAAGGGAGCACATGTGCGGGTGGAGGGAAACATGTGCAGGGGAGGAGTGCCTGAATCGACAAGGGCAGGAGGAGGAGAGCAAGCACATGCAGGGGCGGAGGCAGCCATGTGAGGAGGGGGATAGACATGTGAAGGGAGGACCCAGAGCTGAACAAACAACACAGGGAAGATGATACAAATCAAACTGATGAGGCCTAGACCAAAACCCCAACAGTGGGCTAGCTAATGTGGTGGGTGAGGTGGAAGAAATACTCTAGGTAGAGAGAAGAGCTATAGTGAGGTCAGTCTGGGTCTGCAATTAGAGCCTGTTGTTGGAATCGGCAGTCACAGTCTAGCTAGGTAAAAGCCTGCATTCAGAGTCTGCAAACTGATACAAACAGTCATAGTTTAGCAGGAAATAACCTGCAGTCAGAGGCTGCAATGGAAACCTACAGGAGGAGCTTGCTGCAGCCAGAGTCAGTGAATATTTGGAGTCAGGGTGGCTAAGCTGTAAAGAGAAATAAACCAGGACAGTTTTCATGCTGTGATAAAGAAAAATTCTGTGTCATGCTGTGATAAAGAAAAATTCTGTGTCTGGAAAAATTTCCACCCTCAATTAAGGGGGCTGCTGCAATTGTTAAATTTTTTTTCCCCCTCTCTGTCCAACTGTAGCAGAAGAAGGTGAGTGAATTACTTTCATGGGCTCCTGATGTTTGGCCAAACTATGACACTCACTCTCTGTTTATGTTTGCATAGCATAGGGAGATTGATTTAGGCAGTTTTAAGGTCATTACCAATGCAACAAATCACACTCAGTCAGAAAGTGTCTGGCTGCTCACTGACATTAACAAGACAAGACAAAGAGAATGATCCTCACCCTTACTTCTTTGCTTGCACTCCTACCCTTACGTCCTTGAGGAGTTATCTGATTCACTGGGCTAGAGATGCCCTCAGCTGTCCCTCTGGCCTGTCTAGACCCATGGCTGCCCCATGGGAAACCCCCACTGATGCCACTGTCCTTGCCTAGAGAAAGCAGCTGCTCCACTTTGGAACACAACATAAATGCAATCTTAAATACAAATCTGTTGACAGCTTCATCTATTTATAAGCCTTTCTTCATGTGCTCTTTGGCACATGACCTGATACATTCTTCCAAGTATCAATAAATTCATCCTCTTCATAAAGATATCATATCATGTGATATGACACACTGATACTTACATATACAGAGAAACAAAATTTGGCTAGATTCACAAATGGAGTTGAGGGCTTATAGTTCAAATCCCTGTCCTCAAAACCAAAGCACTGCTACTTGTGTCTTTGAAAGACAGACTTTTACCACAAGTTTGCATATTCACTCACTTTTACCTACATGTTTACATCTGGGTAGCATATCTACCTACTTTCTTACTGTGCTGGGGAGTTCTGTGCCTAAGTCCTACCAGAAATTGTGTTTCTGAAAATTTAATCTAACAATCTCACATCCCCTAAAATGTATTGTGAAGACATGGAGAGCTCCCACCTGCATAACCCACACTTAGGCAGGGTGAGAGTGATGCCAAACCTGTACTTTACCCAAGACTGAAGGAAAACTGTGGCATAAACTCCAGCTATCCCTAAAGGAACGTGAACAAAATGTCTTGACTCCCAAGATAATGCCATAATTCAGTATGGCAAATTACACATATACATATTTTTGAGTTCATCTTTTTCAAACATGTCCTTGTTTGATTAATCCCTAAATTGAGGATAACTATTCAAAGTGAACATCTAAATTAAGAAAATAAGGAAAATTAAGAAAATTCTCCTCAGAAAACAGCCCTCTGTACCTCATGTTCCAGTCATTAGTACAAATAAACAATCCTGACTTTTATAAGTAATTACACTTCTCAATTTCTGCATGCATAAACTGCTGCTTTACTTCACTATTGACCAGAGATTTACCTAGCAAAGTTAACAGATATTAATTGGTCCCTATTTAGTCTCCATCTCATTGTCAAGAATTCAAGATTGCTTATTTGCCTCAGTGACATACAGTGCAATAAAAAGGGTATTACAGACACAATCATGCCTGTGTTCATTAGGGTGCTTGGTAGTTTTGGAAATTAGTACTGGATAATATTATATAAATTCTTAGGTATGTGTCACCTTGAATTTTTAAGCCTTCTGATAGTTCTCATATTTAGAGTTAGTTCTCATGGTTTTATGTAAACAACGTGGTTTTTGTAACGAGTTTTCAATATTGACATTCTTCCTTCTAGGAGAGATGAGCTTGACAAGCATTTGTGTTAGTCAGTGTGATTGGAGAAGTGGAGACTTCATTCTCCAATCACTGGCCATGTTTTCAATGTATATAAATAGTCAAAGAAAAATAAAAAGTCCCTTTTTCTTTCCTGCATGTGAACGTGTGTGTCGTGCAGTTATTTTGTGTATCAGTGCGACAGGTATGGAGGAACAAACCAGATTTATTTTGTCCATTAAAGAAAAATTCCATTTGCCTCTAAAAAAACAGCCTGTCAATATAAAAGTATTTCAAATTTACTTTATCTGCTCTTGACAGAAAATAGAGCCTTCAAATTTGATAATCTTTTAATTATGGTAGACAGATGAAATGTTCCTGAAACAGCAAAACTGAATGCAGGAATATCCAAGCAGGCTATCAAGCCAACTAATTGTTCAGTCTTTTTCCTTCTATTTTTCTAAGTGGTTCATGTATTTTAAATCCTTCTTAAATTAGTATATTAAGTCAGTTTTGATTATCTTTTTTTCCATCCTTGGAACAATACTAACAGAAACAGGCACTTTTGAAATCTAATTTTTCCTTTACATTAGTCAAAACAGATTTTATTTCTTGCACCTCTTCCCTCCAGTCATAGGTATTTTAGGTTTGCCTTGAGAATTGCTGATTAGCATAATGAAATTTATCAAAAAATTTTTTTGGCTTTGATTTTACAAATGCTCATTCATTTTCATTCTTGTATCATGTGCAAATAGGCATGAAATGTTCATTTATTAAACTTATCTTTCCTCTTCTAATGAACATTTTATAGAGCTTAGCAATATCTCTTGCTTTTCAATAATGCCAGTATCAAAATTGTACTTAGGATACTATTGTCTCTATATTATCTCTATTGTAAAATCAAAATACTGAAGTTGAAAAGCAGCAGTATCACCATACAAACCAGCAAAAAACAAAAAATGCAAATAAATACAAGGTGCTCATAACTACACTTCATTCTCAAAGGATTAACTCTATGCTTAAAGGAATAATTAGCCAGCTTGTAACTACAAAATAATGTGCAATTTATATTATGAGAAATATGTATCATTACAGTGAATTTTGTACATGTAATAAAAAATGAAATTAACAAAATAAAGTAGCTCAGTTGTTCTTGGGGCATTTTATACTTCTCATGTAAATATAAAAGAAATACAGGTTCATAACTTAATTCTTCATACTTGATATTTCTTCCCCTCTCTTCTTCCTGGCTACCAGCTAAAGACCCAATATTTACAGGATTTCACCAAGTAACCAAATCCAGGAAAATACCATGGCACCAGTTTACACAAAAGTTAAGTAAGTCGTGGTCATGGAAAGGTCTCCTTTACATCAATCTTCTATGAAGGAAGAGGAACAAAGAGAAATAAGCCAAACATATATAAATGGTTTGGATTTTCTGATCTAATTTAAAAATCTACTTTTCACCTGGACTGCAGAAATCTTTTAAGGAATAATATTAATATTTGACTTAGTTAATCTAATTTCTTGTATGATGATAACTTCAGATGTCAAACCTTTGTCAAACCTTACACAAGGGACTAACTACCTAAATAATTTTTTTAGTGAAGATTTGTTTGATTTGTCTGGGCATTCATAATATAACTAGCAGATAACACAACAATATATAGAAAGCAATATTGTCTCCTATTCAAGTATTGAGCACCATAATAATGTCAAATGGATAAATTATTTACAAGGGGGTTTTGGAGAAATTTTCATTAATAGATGAAAATTCTAATTCTGATTGCATAATGAAGACATTTTAAAATAGGTATTTCATAAACAGGAATTTAATCAGATAGTATAAACAAACACTTCATCAAACTATGTTTTAGTTAAGATATTCCATGGAATGGTATTTAGTGCTCCAATAAGCGTTTATAAACACATTTAGAAACCAATAAATGGAATTAAAATATTATTAGATGTGGTATTTAAAGCCAAAGGAGAACAACTTTCAGATGACTGTTTACAGTAAGCAGATGAATTGACATCAGGAAAACACCACACTAAGGGAAGATCTTTCAATTCTATCAAGGAGCTAAAATGTGTTTTCTGCTAAAGTCCACCTTTTACACTTTCATAAGAAAGGGTCTTCTAAGAAATCTCTGTGTAGCTATTTGGTAAATGTAGGCTTTACTGTTTGCAGTTGTCATGGTTTAGGGCAAATTTAGAGAGGAAATTTCCAAAGAGGTACCTGTAGAAAGCAAATTCAAGCAGGCCCTCTACCCACCTGTTCGGGAGGAAAATCTCCCATGACCAAAGTGGAAAAAACTGTTTATTTAACAAGCAAAGTACTCACAAACATGAAGAAAAGTAATAATACGAAACAATGGAACCTCTCGTTGTTCTGAAGGGATGGCAAATTCAGAAAGGGTCCTTCTGTGGGGTGTAGCTCAGCTCGCCCAGTCTCTCCGGTGCTGAAAAATGCCATGTCCCAGGTCCCAGTGGGCCACAGATGTGAGCTCCTGGTGTCCTTCTGGATTTTCAGTCCGGAGCAGGGCTGGTCAGTTCCAAGAAAAAGGAAAGCTGCAGTCTGGGAAACTTCTCAGTTTTTTTTCTCTAAAAACTAACTAAAAGCAAAGGAGAGCTCTCTCCTGCTCACTGTCCATGCTGCAGACAGCACCCACTGAGAGAGAGAGCTGGAGCTCTTATGTCTATGTTTTTTAATACAGCCACAAAAAAACTCCCACCGTTTTTCCCCCGCTTCACTCACAGATCTGGTTTTAAAGGTGCAGAATTTATTTCTGGGATAAACAGATGGATGAGGATACTGGTATCTGCATACTCCAGGACAGCAGTATGTACAGAGTAGATTTACCAAGGAATGCTGTCTATGCTCCTTCATTTCCAAAAGAAAGTCCCACATGTCCTTATGCTTTGCCACTTCAGAATATATGTTGCTTTGTTTCTAAAGACTGAGAAGCTTGGGGTAATATAGTAGAAGTTTTCAAGAGGATATAGGTAATTTTGTGGAAAATTCTGGCATGACAAGCAATGTAATATTTTTTTATTTTGCTTTTATTTCCTAAGCACTCTGCATGTAATAAATTGACAGTGTGATGTTGGCTTTTGAGAGTGTTAAATGTATGTTTTAAGGTTGAAAGAAGTTCTGTTAAGACCTGGTGGGTTTTCATATAAGCTTTGTAATGTTGAAAGTTGATCTCCAACCATTGGGAAAGCTGAAGCAGGAAGGGCTGCACAGACTCTGAGAGGTGGTATGAAGGAGGAGCTGGAAGAGTGACATCTGCACGAGTTTGGGGAGGGCTGGCTTACCAATAGGAAATATAAGGATTGTTATGGGTGTGAGCAGTGTGCCTCTGGCTACAGCTAAGCATCCAACGCTGTCCCTTTTTCCTTATTCAGTCCCTTGGTATAAACCTTATAACATTTTGAAAAGAGAGGCATCGTTTCTCACAGTGCAGACAATGCACAGAGTGAAATGCATTTCCAGAACAGTAATATGGAAGTGGTTGCAGATTGCAAAGAAAGGTCTTTGGTGTGAGGGAAAGGTTACAGTTGTAAGAAAATTCAGTTATATAAGGTATGAAGTTTGAAGGTGTTCCACAGGCAGGTAATTACAATACCTTGGAGAGGGACAGCAGGGGATGGTGTGGAGGGGTATAATCGGGCCAAAACAGTTACATAAATAGTACACAGCAAGAGCTGGACTGTGCATTTTTTGTTCCAGTTATAAGCACAAAGCTAACAAAAGGTTCAATCCTAAGCTATTTACATGGTTTAATTACATTTCAATCAAAGGCAGTTAGCAGTTCAGCACTTGGACTTCTGCCATGTGTTAATCAGCACATTGCAATATCCTGCTGAAAAACACCTCTGGTAGCCTGAAAGAGGTAGAGTTGCCTCAACAATGCCTCCACCTAGCAACACAACACTAAATGGGCTGGAATTGCACTGGATACCCAAGCCAGGAGCAAGAGCAAGAACAAAACAGGAGCTTGTTCCACACTTTCAGTCTTGCAAACACACATTGCATGTTCTGTAATGTGGCCAACACATAGAGGGCCATAATATTCTCTGTCAGCCTCTATGTTTCTCCTGAAAATTCAGGCTGTCAGAATTCCTGCACACCTGAAAAAAAGGAAGTGAGCTTTATTCTATTAGGGTTTTAAGTATGTTCTTCCATTTGGCTAAATGTATAGTCACCAACATTCACGTAATATAAGCAGATCTAAGCAGAAAATTGCCAAACACAAAACAGTTGAGAAATTATAAATGCGTTTGAAATGCAACCACTGAGAGTCGTGAGTTAATCTCAGAATAGGTAAACATTAAAGTTTCAGGACAATATCTTTATTTTATTGCACTAGCTTAACCTTAAATATAATATTCTCAAGCAATTTTGAGTAATTTTTGTTCCAGAACAAAATCGCTTTTTCATCTTGATGCTGAGCTTTTCAAATATTTGAAAGCAAGCTAGTCTTGAACATGTACAGTATCACTGGTGTTTAAGTGATACAGCACTTACCAAAATAAGTCCCAACGTTTTTATTTTTAACGCATATTTACTTTATTATATCTAACATATCATGCAGAAGTTTCCAAGGACAAATTGATGCTTAGTTAAGCCATGAAAATACGATAAATTTAAATCAATCTTTTTTTAAAAAAGGGGCTAATAAAAACACGTTTTTGTTAATATGTCAGAAATCATCCATTTCAAAACATAGTGAATTTCCTATTTCTGAAAATGGCATCCCATTGGCCTCTTGAGGGTTTCTTCTTTTCCTAGGCCTACCTGAAGATTAATCATACATTTAACTAGAGAGAAAATTCCCTTGAAAGCCCAAATATTATCTCTATTTAGATTTATCTGATATTGTACTATAAAATGATATCTATTATTTCTATGAAATCTGGTTCTAGGGCTTTTTTTCTTGTTCTTGTCCAGAAAAAGCACCTTTTTCCCAGTGAAGATAGATAAAGGAAGTATCCATATCCAATTAATTTTTAGAGTATTCAGATTAATTGCTATCCTGAAAGACAGGGGGAATTTCTAAATAACTTTTTCTCTCTCTTTTTTTTCTTTCCTTCTTTTTTTTTCCCATACATTATTTTAATACCTGCATTGTGTCTCAGGCTTACAGAATGTTTCCATTGTCTTTTGCCATTTCACTCTCTGGTGATCCAAATTCTTTTAAAACTAATTAGACTGTGAAATAAGATGTCTTTTATCTCTGAGGCAGAAACATAAAACTTGCTTTGCTCATATAATCTGTATAATATGGAAATATGTCTGAAAAATTCTGCTTCTCTAACACTGTCAGGCAATCCAGCTCATTTCATTCCCAACTTGGACTGCATCAGTGGATTTTATAATGGATTTCTTTGGGCATGGATAGGGACACTTCTGTCTCCAGCTCTTCAAATGGAAAAAATACATGCATTACAAAATTAGACACCAACCTCAATTTTTTCCTTACTGGATTAAACTAGGTATGGTTTAATCAGTCACAATCTTGTGACTAATTGAGCTCCATAGAGAAGGAGATATAACTTGAGACAGCTGCACCTCTGAAACCTGTGAGCTGCATACCGAAAAGATCATTGTTCCATAATACTGTCTAGTACTCACTTTGTTAGTTGCCCTGTCTCTAGAGACCAGTACATAAACAAATAAAAAAGATAAAAAATATAGCACAGAAATGCTGATACTTTTGACAAACATAATTTAGATTAAATTATTCTTTACAGTGAATTATAACATCTTAATGTTCTGTAGACTTGGTAAATTGTTTGCGGGCATCTTTGCTAATCACCATTCTAAGGGAAGGCTAGAAATACGGCAATACATTGGAAGAGCATTTAATGCTTTTCCAGATACCAACTAGCAAGGTTCTTTTGCGGAGGTACAATTATGTTGTTGTTACTTGACAAACTAAAATACTTATTTAGAAAATTACTACACTGAAGATCTCAAGTGCATTTTAGTGTCTTCTACAAATCTCGCCTCTGCCTCTATTCCTTTCCAAAAAGCCGTATCACACATGTTGCAGAATTCCAGAAATCTGACAGTTTCAGACTACTTTGAACTGAGGATGAGAGAAAAAGCTTTCATGGGTAATGTCCTCCAAGTATCATGTCTCATATATCAGGTGGTGGCAGCTGTAGCAAAACAGCATGAGGAGAGATTTAATTCCTGATAGGCCATTTAGTACTTTATGGGTCATAACAAACATCTTAAATTCCATCTGCAGACCATGAGGCAGTCACTGTAAATACCACAGAAGTACATCAACACTCCTAGTAAAATAGCCTCTTTTACCTCTCAGTAGTAAGTGATTTTTTTTTTGTACCACATCTGTGCCAGCTTCTAACGGACACCAAGCTACAACATAATAAAAAGTGCATTTTTGCAGCCTAAGAAAATTAGTCCCTCTCCCTGGGGAAAGCAAACAAACACAAAAAAACACACCAAAAAACAAACAAACAAACAAACAAAACAAAAATAAGACTAACAACAAAAAAGTAACAACAACAAAGCGAAACACAAAACCAAACCAAGCCAAAGGCAAACCAACCAAAAACCAACCAAAAACAAACCACAAAAAAAATTGTAACATGAGAGAGAAACCTGAGAGACTATCAGCAAGAATGCTGACTTCTGTAATGTGACCTCAACATAATAATAATAACAGAGACCCTATGCTGCCACTAATGATATTAATGAGGACTGACAAATGCCTCTATCATTGGTAACTGAATATACCCTCTAGTGTCCAACTTCTATCTAAAATGTATTTTCTCTTTTGTGAATTGTGCCAAAGAGAACCAAGACAGCGCTACATCACTGGAGCAAGGAAAATGTTTCTGATGTCTCTTGTTAAATAACCTGTGGCAACTGATGGGGATAGATGTTTGTTATCTACATCTTAAAACTGCATGCTGCCATCTATGAAGTACTGTGTGCTACCTGAGTTGGATCATTTTTGTTTTATTTCTTTATTTCAAAAATTTTCAGTTTAAGTCCTCATGAGTCATCCAAGATTCTCATACTTGTTCTGAGACATAATTACTTTACTTCTGGTCCTTATCATTATTTTATGATTGATTCCATTGTATCAACACCTGTCCTCCTTATCAGTGAGCAGTACGTGTGAACAAATATAAATGAAGATTAAAAGTTTAGATGAAAAACTTTCGTGGTGTTAATTTTGTGTTGTGACTAAGCAACATCAAATTTTTTATGCAGTCAGTTAAGCAAGTATCTTTTTCAAAACAAAGGGTACCCATGATTTTAATTATTCAGAAAAGAAAATCTTACACAGGTTGTATGGGGTTTTTTCAACATACGGATGTGCTTTACCTTAGCAAAGTATATTACTGTAGATCCTGTTTAACAGTGCTTGAAGTTTTGTTTGATTTTTGCTTAAGTCATCAACATGAAGCTCATTATGTTGCCAAAAAGACCATCATGTCTCTTCACAGAACTGCTTTTTATTTAACTGCATTAGCATTCAGTGAGCAGTCCATAAAAAGAATTACTGGACAATCACAGATACTAATAGAAACCATTGTTTCTGATAACATAAAAATGTCTTTTTTTAAACTTCTTTGGAAAACGTAACACAGTGATGTGTTATGAAATCATTCAGTGACATAATAGGTTTACATTTTTTTCCACTTCACAAGATAAAGCCTTGACTTGTTTAAACATAAGGAAGTAGAATCATAAACCTTTAACTAAAAATTGGATTTTGAAATATTTAAAATATTATAGTAGTCAAAAAAAAAAAAAACCCCAAACTTTCAAGAAAGGGATGATATTTAAGAAAAAGGTCTCCGAGGCACTCTGCATTGATGTGGATGTTAGTGACAGGGGTTGACAGCAGTGTAATAGAACTTCCTTGTGTTTATTTAATGCAGTTATAAGACTAGGCCTGTTTTGAAACAGAATATTACAAAAAATCTATGGTTTGAAATACACTATTGCAACATCCTTCCAAGCTTCACTTGTACACTCCCAGATCTCTTATTCATTGCTCAAAATATGGCTGTCAGCTCTCACATTTATATGTGAATTACCACATTATTAAAAGCTGTGTCTTTTTGTGCACTCAAAATTCTAATAAAAGCTGGATATTTGGTGACAGGACAGGTTAGTTACAGTACATTCAGATTATTTACTGCACCTGCATGGAATGGAATTTTTTTATCAAGTCATTTTGATACTGTCAAATGTTATGTCCAACAAACACATGGGGATTCCACTTTGCTCTTTTTTAATCAAGTCACAATATTTAGGGCTTGTTTTCATTTTTTGTTTGGTAAAATGATATTTGATAGAAAATATATTAAGAAAATAGACAAAAGGCATTGTTCAAATCTCTGAAACATCAAAGAATCAGTGACAAAACCAAAGTGAATAGAGAAGGGAAGCAGTTCCCATATTCATGACAACCATTGTCATTTCAATAATCAAACTTGCAATTATTTGCAAACATTGCATCAGGACAGATGAGGGAATAATAAAGAACAGCTGGAGGTTTTGGCAGAGACAAGAAAGTCCTGCAGCTGTGTTTTCAGATAAAAGGTGAAAGAGAACTCAAATTTTACAAGACTGTAAATATTTTCCTCCTTCCACACCTTGTACACTTTTGTTAATAATAAATAGCCTTTTATTTTCCCATTTCTCTAAAGATGTTTGGACATAAAATATTTCATTAATACACATTTCCATAGCAAATAGGTACATGTTAGCATCTCTGATTTTAAAAGTAGGCAATATATCATTGCAATGTAAATTTTGTCAGGGAAATGACTCATATAAACCATGTCTGAGACTTAATTGCTCTGACTCATAACTTGAGCTAGAAGTTTACCTTAATGAAAATGCACAAAAGCAACACCCCAAATTATTCCTCTAAGTAAAACAAAGTAAAATAATGTCCTGACTCCTCTGAAATTCTTACCAAAGTTCCAAGGAGCTCGACTTTTACTCACATTATTCCATTTTTCCCAGAAAGAACTAGGTTGTATCATCAGACTGTATTTTACCATCAGAAAGCCAAAATATTTCCAGCAGATTTATCAACAGAAGAAACAGATGGCCTTGTCCATGGAAAAGAGAGATAATAGGATGCCAAGTCAGGACTCATGAACAGTGCTTTGACAGCAATACTCCAGCATACAAATAAAGAGAACTGCTTTTTCCCATGCTAGGATCCTTTGACAGTGGAACATTAAAGAGATGGCAGTCCTGGTCCCAGCAGAGAAACTGATCCTCAGAAACAATAACTCGTGCTCTTCTGAACTACTTCACAGCAGAACTAAAACAACTCCCAAAGCTCTCCGCAAACAAATTAGGTATTCTTGGCTGGACTGTAATAAGCAAACTGTGTCCATGTGTTTGAGAAGTACTGCCACAGAAAGCCTGGTGGATGGCTTCTTCAAGGCATCAAACTTCAGAAGCAAAAGACCTGAGTGATTGCAGACCGCACTCCTCATGCTCTTCACTCAAGGTCTTTTCCTCTCAAGGTTCTGTCAGATTTCCTTCTGTTCAAACTGCTGTGAAGGCTGTGCTGTGTAAGAAGAAGCAACACTTAGAATGAAAATATCTTTTGAGGGAAAAAAAACCCAACTACTGAGAGATGGAATAAGCTCTTCCTTCTTTCCTTCCAGAGGAATGATGAGAATGACAGCAGCTGAATGGATAGTTATATAAGTAAAAGCACTGTCAGGAAAACCTGGCCAGATCTAAGCAATCCTGGGTTTCACAAGCAGATATTCACACAAATAATTGAATAAAATAACATTAAAACTCCTGTCATTTTTACTACTTAAATCCCAGATCTGACCTCTTCCAGCACCTATTTTGTGATCTGCATCCATCAGACTCTACAGAACACAGAACTGTGGATTCTGACCAATTAAAAAAAAAATCAAGGTTTTAATTTTTTCAGAGCTGCTTCCAAATTAATAATAAATTGATACATGCATGTAAACACAGTAACAGCTACTTTACCATGTAAATGGCATTCTACTTACATGTTTGAACAATCAAAGAAATAAAAACATTGCCACTGTCCCTAGAACTTCAGTATATTTATTCAAAGTGCTGTGATCAAGAAAGTATTGTCTGCTAAAAAACCACATGTATTTTACTGGCATTAAACTGAAGAATTAGATTTAGTCACACAAATTTCCCAGAGTTAAGCTGTTCCATTCATTCTTTAATGGGATAAAGTGCACACATTTACTTAAGACCTTTAATCCCACCCTTGAGCTGGTTAAAACTACTTAAAAATTGGACATACGTTCTATTCTCCATAATTATTAAGATTTTGTTTCCATTCCCCTATTTATTCCTGACACAGTTATTCTAATCACCAAGTGCAGATTCTTTTGATGACTGCAAACTGTTCTGAATTTCAAGAGAATAAATAATTGTTATTGTCAGTGGAAAATAGTTTGTTATATTCAGTAGGACAAACTATGTTTGATGAATCTGGATTCATACAGTGAATTGCAGAGCTGCACCATATTTATACTTGTAATTCAGAAAAAATTTTTACATTCTCTTTTTTCTTTAAGTTTTAGTCATTCTTCAGGAAACTTATGAAATGATTACTTTTTGAGTCTAATTATCTATGGTTTTAGTATTGAATACACATAATTGTAGTTTCTCTCTTCATATATGGCCAGTAATTTTGGTCTGTAATTGCATATAATCATTACTGCCTATTTCACATTTCACCTGTAATATCATATTAGTAGCCCAGCTCAATTTTTAAAAATTGTATCTAGTTTCACATTGAAACAAATTCACTTTGTTACATTTAATGCAACTATTTTTCACTGGTATAGCCATAAACCTCATCAAATATTTATCAGGAAAAAGAACAAACATATTAACATCATCATTAATATGGAGTTAATGGGGTACCACTTGCCCATGTACAACTATGTGTAAGTCTGATAAAATATTAATACATACACATTTTGAATTAATATTGTCACCAATCACTCCCTAATGAGACTTTGTCAACAGTAGATTCCTGCAATAGAAGGAGTTATGCTGAGATGTTGAGACAATGTTCATGTAGACATTAGGTCATTTTTTTTACCTTTCACTACACAGAGCTGCCATGGTCTCCATAATTTTATACCATTCTTACTTCCTCAATCACCATCTGAGCAGGATCTGCTCTATAAACACTTTACTTCTGTAAATAGTGTAAATATGTATTTAATTTAACCACAAGTAACTGCTTTAAGTATTTTAATATATATTTTGCAATAAATTAATAAAATAGATTGGCCAGGATGAAAAATAGACTATGACTATCCAAACACACGTGTGCTCTCAGTACACATTTTGCTCATGGTCATCTACCAAAGGCAAATCTCTCCCAGTGCAAAGAGAACCAGAGAAATCCTTCACAAGGAACAACTGTAGTTCCTTGTAGTTCCCACCAGACTATCTCTTACCCCTAGACTTACCAAGGACGAGGATGAATTTTTAGCAAATCCTGTTGAACTAAACTGGTTGTCACCATTGACAGGGACTGAAATGGTTCATACCTTAAACGTTCTTATGAAGGAGTTTTGCCCATTGCAGAAAAAAACTGTTTAGAGATGCTACAACCACCGAAGCCCACCCCTCCTTGAAGAGGCCTGATGAGAACTTTGGATTGAATGAGGCCACCTAGATAAGATAAAGGGGACACTACTGTTCAATCATCTCAGGTCTAGGGGGAAACAAAAAAGGCTGGGGGAAAAGAATGCATCCACAAGAAAGCCAAATGCAGAAGAGAATCATCCCTGGCTGGGTTTGGGGTGGAGGAGACCACAGCCCACAGAGGCCAAGTTTACAATGACTCCCCTCCCAGATGGAGGTATGAGAGTAAGTTTCAGGTGCATGGTGTAACCTCTGGTCAGAGGCACTGAACATCCATGCTCCCTTACACAAACCAACCCAGCTTGAAACTCAGCCCTTGGAAGGCCACATCCATGGGACACTCACATGGGAGACAGCTGAAGGGGTGTGATAATCCATGAAAGACCCCTCAGTTGCTCTCCAGAGGCCTTGCACCACAGGACTGAATATGGTGCAAAATGATGATCCTGAGTCTGCTACAAGAGACTGTGCTGAATTTCAGGCCCCATCCCAGGGGAGGTACCTGGGCATCCCCACCTGGCCTGGATGAATATTAATCCATCAGGTTCTATGCTTTTTGGGAGGACCTTCACCACCAAGACAACTGGTTGGAGAGGATAACTGGGACACTGGTAGGATCCATGGAGGGGTGATATTTTCTTTATTTTGTCTCTATCACTCTTTCTTTGTCTCCTGTCTACTATCGAATAAAACCCATACGGTTGATTTTGTCATATGGTCTTGTTTGCACCTTAATTTGGGTGGAGGCATTCATAACAACTTTAAAAACAGGACCATGCCATTTATTTTGGCGGAGAAAGCAGAATAATGTTCTCTGACCAAAGTGCCTTTGACAACAGTATGGCCTCCTCTGAGGGTATAATTTCAAATTATTTCTGTAGGAGAACTTTAGAATAAACAAAATGTTGTGTTCTGTATTCGACCATAGTAGCCTCATTTTGAAGCTTTCCCCCCCACACAGGCGAGGCAATATCTCCTCCCTCTCCCTCCCCCTCATCTCAGATATAAAGGGTTTCCCTACCACCCCTAGAGGAAATTTCAAAGGAGATTATCCAAGAGACAGGCCAGGGTCGGGCTGACCTACCTTCCCCAGGCAGGGATTTGCCCCCTCACCTGTCTGTTAACCCCGGGGATACTCCCTGGGTGGCCGGGATTGGTGGATTTCCTACCCCCTTCCTTCCCCCCTGCCATGGTTAAAAACTGGACCCAGGCACGTGGCAAGCATCTGACCTGAGGGTTTCACCGACATTGTGTAATAAACATCTGGACTAAACCATCCCTCTGGTCGGAATGGTTTCTTCCTCCACTGTTCGTTCCAGCACTGGAGCAGTCTTGCAAGGAATTTCACCCCTCCATACCCCTTGTCCAGCGTGACCTGAGGTCTGGGAGCAGAACCGCCTGACTGCCCGCCATGCAGGGGAAGACATCTCTGCAGGACAAACTGCAGCAGCTGCTTTCCCAGCACGAGCCAGCATGGGATACCCTGTCCCTGCTGAGGACACCGCAGCACACAATAACAAAACAAGGTGCCTTTCTACTTTTCCGACCCTTCTCTGGCCTTTCTGTTTACTTTTTGAAGTTGTAACTTTGTGAAACACTAGGTGCTCTGAAGGCATAAGGAGTAGGACTTTGGAAAATATTTTAAATGGCGTGGCCCAAGGGAGAGACTACTCCTGTGTTTGGAACTTTGTAGAAAAGTAACTTTGGTATACAAGGTATCTTCCCAGGGTGAGTAAATTTTGGAAATTAGCTGTAATTTTATACAGGGCATCCTCTAGGAAAAATTTCACTCTGATTTTTGTGGTATAGGCAACTCTTAGAAATTCCAATGTAGCCTTCTCTGAGAGGGTTGTAGAGGTTGAGGTCTCTTCTGTAGGGACCCAAACTCTTGGAAATTCTGATGCAGCTTTCTCCAAGGAAGTTGTGGAGGTCACAGTAAATTGATTTGGGGGTTTAATTCCTTTGTTTTGTTGTGAAGAGCCAGAACTGACAGGTTCAAATCCTGATGCCAATTCTGCAGCTGCTGCCTTGTGGGGATGGTGTTGTCCCTAGGCAGAAAGTTTAGGGGAAAAAGACTGTTGTGGGTGGCCAGTGTAAAGAAAATATTTTGTTGTTCTTCCTTGGTTAATTTGTTAGTCGCCTCTCTACCCCTGAGGTAGACTTGTTACAAAAAATTGGGATAGGATGCGATTAGTTACTAAAAAGGTGATTGGTTACTAAAAAGGTTCAAGCAGAAGCATTGCTTGCCACTCAAATCAATCATGTCCAAAAGGAAAACCACTGTAGTAAAAAAATCAAACGGAGAAGGTTAATTGCTCCAGGGCAAAAAGCAAAAGCCTACTGAAACCCTGAAAGAAAGGCAACTCAAATGCCTAAACCACTCCCTAATTCACAGGCTGGCAATTTTTGTAAAACTTTCAAAAGCAGTCTCACTTCCTCCACCAAACATGAAATCAATCTGATTTCCACTGAAAAACTGTAGGAAAAAACAAAAGTGTGCAACAAGCACTTCATAGAATAAAACTCTCCCTAAATTAGTTAATGCAATTAATAAATTATTTCACTCAGCCATATTTTGCCAGGGAAATTTGTTCCTTTTTTTTTTTTCCAGGAGTGTCAAACATCACTGCATTGAAGATAAAGAAAATGAATTTGGGAGCAGAAAAACTTCAAGCAGCAAATTCATACCTAGATGTGATAACCATTTATTCACTTAGACTCTGTCACTTTGTGCTAGCCACAAGAAGTTTTTGCTTCTTTCTAATAATTGGTTTATATGGAAACCTACCAACACATGTGATGGAACTGTGTGAAAAGCAATGAAATTTAAATTGTAGTCATAATTGTTTGCATTGTCAATTTCCAAGTGTTTGTAATTTGTTTGTGTTTTCATTGCAAGTGAAACTTGCGGGGAGATCAAATATTAGCAAAAGTATTCTATATATTCTTAGGCTTGACTTTTTGTCTAGCTTGTGTTCTACTTGTACTGAAAAATTGTGGGGGAATAGGTGTTAGGGGTGTGTAATTTGTACAATTTTATCCTGAGACTTGATAAAAGAATTTATACATTATACATTTGAAATCATATAAATATGTACTAACCTTCCCAGTTCTGCCTCAGAAGGCTTTAGAATAATTTTGATTGGGCTAATTTTTTGGAGTGACTGATTTGTGAACTAAAGGATCTTAACAAAATACAGAAATTTTACGTGAAAAATAGTAGTCCACCTGCAAAGAAAATATGAATAAAATACTAATCTCAGCCAAATTAACCCTAACATACTGTTGGGTTTCCTATGTCCTAGAACAAAATTTTAATGTTACCTTGCTTCTTTTATTTATGCTAATCAGGATGGTGATTATAGCACATTCTGCAATGCACATGCTTCTTAGTTGTAGGTGCATGCCACGTGACTGAGAGACAGGACTTCAAAGGAGCGGGGCAAGAAGTAGTTCAAACAAGAAGTCAAAGCAAAAAGAAGTCGAGGTCTGAGTTGAAGATGAAGTGGAAGTTGAAGGCATTTATTTTCCTCTCAGTTCAGTTTAACACACTGTTGCAGCTCCAAGCAGTTATAGCTCTCAGCAGTTACATCCTTCAGCAAGAATTTCCCCCTATTGTTTGCATAACTTGGCAGCCTTAAAAAACTATAGTTTCAAAAACCTTGATATCTGCATGTGCTGCACTTCCCAGTTCTTCTCATATCTGTGGTTGCTTATTCCACGCAAAGGCCAGGATATCTTGATCCATAAGCTCCACTGTCCTTTCTGTTCTGTCTCTCACCTGTTCTCCCATAGGTGCAGAAGGTGATGAGGGCAATTTGCTCACTGAAATTTAAAAGGAAAAGGTACTTGGGATGATATAACTAAGTTTTAAAAGGAATTAATTTTATTTTTATCCCACCAATAATAAAGCCACAGTTCCTGTTCTGTGTCAAGATTAAATTACATCAGTCTCCTGGAAAACTCAGCACAGCCCTGACGTAAAGATATGTTTGCATGAGAATCCTTTGTATGTAAATGTTGTGACATGACCTTTCGCCCCTGAAGCTTATCTGTTAAGCCAGGCTGGAACAGTTTGCCTTGTGGCGAGTTATCTCAGCTGAAAACATCCTTAGCCAGCAATAAACATCCTGCTTCAAATGCATGGGAAACGATAAGCAAAAATTCTGACTGGCAGATACAGCATTTTTACGAACTATAAAAGACCACTATAATTTCCATAAAATCAGAAATCTCTTACACAGTTGTCGGAGTTAACCCTTTTGAGATTAACCCCGGCAGTGTAAATCTTTCTTCTCACCTGCCCATGCTTCAAAGAAGGAATCAGAGAACATCTGGATTGTGGANAGTCTCTGGATGTGTGGGGAGTTCTCCTCAAGGTCAAGACATCCACATCGAGTTACTCTTCCAGAAGTTGAGTGGAAAAAGGCTTCTGCACACAACTGTAGCAATGGGGAACGCAAACACACGGATGTCCCTATACATCTGAGGAAGATGGTTTTATTAGAGCAAACCAGGTCTTTTTATACTTTAAACTCCAGAGAACTTAACTGAATCTGAACAGAACTGAAACCTGAAGGAGAAAAGCACTTATTGGCTGCTGCAGCTTGCAGTGTTGTTGCCCAGGCATCCCTGTATCCAATCAGCTCTCTGTTCATACGGTCCTGGCATCTCCCCAAACAATTACTGCCTCACCACCTACCAACATTCCATGGACTCTCAACCAAATCTCAACAGCCCACATGATCCCAGAATGCCTTCCAGTGAACAGAATTTAACAATTTTAATATACTTAACAAAGGTAAAAAAATATTTTTATCTCCTGCACACAACTATTGTTCTTTGGTAAGTGACACCGGCTCCTAATCTATACCATTTCTTTGCTGGCTGTAATATAGGTACCTTTATTATTGTGTGCTGTCTTATGAATTTACTAGTAGTGTTTCTTTTGTTTATCCTAGGCAGTGAGAACTACATTTAAAAGTCTTGTGTCTGCTCTTTCTTGTGTTTATTCAATAAATCATTCATTATGTAATAGACCTGGTCTGTCATTATTAAGAACTTGCTCATGAGAGTGGGTTTTGGGGTGCTGGCTCCCTCAATAGAGTTGTTACCTATTGCCAGAAACCTGGGCAATGGCAAGGACTTGTCTAAATTCTCCCTTCTCCATTCATAACAAATATTTTCTGTGTTAATTTTGTATCATAAAAGCTAATTTCTCATAATGTTTAGAATTACTCAGCAGAGCAGGAATATTACTTAAAAAGTTTTTCCTACTGTAAGTTGCACACATCCTCAACAAATCCATTCACATTTATTCCAGCGGTGCAAGTTAATCACTTATACTACAGGAGCTGGGAATCCTCGTTTATATTTCCTTCTCTTCCTTTTTTTCTCCTTTCCTCTCTCTCTCTTTCTCATATTTACTATCAAATAAAACCCATATATAGACATTGGCATAGAGTGTCATTTGGACCTTAATTTAGGCAGAGGCATTTCTAATAACTTTAGAAACCAGACCATAACAACCATGGAGATGCAAAGACCTGTAGCAATAGAATAAGGAAGGAGTAATGACTTTAAAGAAGGTCGTCTTAAATTAGAAAGAGATTATTTACTATGAGGGTAGTGAGGAATGGGCACAGGTTGCCCAGAGAAGCTGTGGATGCCACATCACTGAAAGTGTTTAAGGCCAGGCTGGATTGGCCTTTCAGTGACCTGATCAAGTGGAAGGTGTCCTGCCTATGGCCAAGGGGTTGGAGATGATCTTTAAAGTCTTTTCAAACTCAAACCATTCTGTGATTCTATACCTGGTTAAATTTGCTCAGTCTACCCCATTAGATAGATACTCAATCTTCCAGATACAGTTGGAGAACAGGATTCTCTGTGAAGCATTACATGTACAGAGTCAAACTGCAAACAGGTTGAAAGTGAAAAATAGATGACATAAGGGTATTGCAGAGGACTAGTTACTAAAGGTGTCAAGTCAAGCAGCAGCACTGAGAGAAAAAGCTACTCCCTTGGGAGCAGCAAGAAGCACTCTTAGAGCAGCAGAGAAAAGACAGGAGAGAAATTAGTAAATCAGTAAGGGCTGATTTCCTAGCCATTGGGAAAACAAAATAACTCCCATAGTTTTCAGGAAATTTAATGCCGAATTACAACATGTTGAACCCCAGTTTCATGGAACAAGGAAGGCCAGCTGCCTTGCAAGGGAGAGAGAACCAGAAGCAAGTCATGGCAACAATAGAGGCAGGGACAGTGGCTCAGCCCTGTCTGCAGCTACCCCACAGTTATTCCTGCCTGGGAAGCTCTCTCCTAGGTTACTAGCTGGAAGGGGCAGTTGTCAGTGGCACTATCAATTCCTGCATACGACCCTCAGCCCCAACTGTTAAACCTTCAGGAGAGAGGATGCACTCAGGTTCGTGACAATTCCTGTGAAACAGTTCCGATCAGTCTGATGTCAATTGCATTAATAACATACCAAGAACAATAGAGGGATCAGAAGTGCTGCAGGTTCAGTACTTATTTCTATATTTCATAATTATCATCTGATCTTTTTTTGTTGATTATCACAGAGCTACTTTCTGCCTCCCACAGATGAGTTTGTGAATCCTCACCTGTATGATGTCTTTAGAAAAAGACAAAAAACGTCTTCAAGAAGTTTGAAAATCTGTTCATGGAAGTAAAGAAGAACTGTGTAGGCTTCATCCTACATGAAGTGAATGAAAAATCTTGTCTGGGCTACTCTGAAACATTCAAAACCTCAATTTCACATGGGAAGTTAAATAGTACTTGAGTTTTTGAATATAAATTTCCACCTGTTCTCTACCAGATGTCATCATCCTCTGCAATGTTACAATAGGTTTGTTTAGAGCAATATCTGTTCAACATGTGAATTTTATGTGAAAACAGAAGACAGCTTTAAATATTTTTATGTTCAAATTTTACCTAGCAATTTATTTCCCTTTTCCATATTTCAAATCCTTATTAATAGAATCACAACTTAATTCACTCCTTGTTTTTAAGTATAATAGAACAGGCATCCTGTGTGGTTAAAATGTGCAAACATATGCAAAATGTAGAGCATTTTTACCTCTTAAATTATCTTTGCAACACTGGAAACTTAAGAAGCAGTTGTACTTCATTTACTTCCATAGTGGTAGGTTGTCTCACCAATTTTGCCTTGAGTAGCCTCTCTCCTCTAGCAGACTGAAATGTGTTTTTGCTAAACTTCAAACACAATAGCTCATTAATAAGGGTTGGAAGTCTAAATGAAGAGTAGCTGATGCACTGAAACATATGTGAATTTTCAGACCTAAGTTAATGCCAGATGTCCTGTGTTGAACAGGAACAGTGGTAAATGCCACTATTTCCAACTGCTTTACAGTATGATACATGTGATAAATGCATGATGCATGGAAGTACAATGTAACTTAAGAGTTATGATAATCTCTCACTATGGTTCTGGAAGCACATCTGATTCTTTCCTAATAATGCAAAACCAAAATCTGGAGAATCAGACTGAGATTACAAAGGCTTTGAAGAGCCTTCCTGAATTGAGTTATGAGCTGTATTGATCCTGGCTGGAAGGCTGTTGTACAGGGCAGTTACTGAGCACACAGCAGTTAATCTGAGAAAGCACAGGTAGGTGCTATACTCTTCACTGCTTCTCATTCACGCCTCTCTTGTGTTGGGAATGGCCCCTGGCCACAGGATGAAACCAGCTAGTCATAGTGGAGGAGATTGCAGGCAGTTCCCACTTGGCATCACCTGCATCTCCTTGTCTTTATCTGAAAGTGGTGTTTTCATGATCTCATCTCAAAAAAAAGCAATTTTTTCCATAGCAGTAGAAAATATCTATTGGATTGTTCTCTTTTAATAAATCCTGCAAGATCTCTAGCGATTATAATGATCAAGATTATTTTAATGGAAAGCATCTATATACTGCATCATCCCCTGAAAGGAAGTCTCTGTGATGCTGCAAAACTTACTTTCCAGCAACTGAAAGACCCTAAGATTGTTCTACTTTTTCTTCTAGTGTTAGCTTAATTACATGGCATTTTAAAACAATTCATCATAGAGCCAGAGTACATTTCTTCCTCTAATCATAATACCACTGTACATGTAGACACATGGTATTTAGATACATAATTCTAGACCAATGCATTATGAATTGGGTTCAGGCCCCCTAGCTTGAAGCTAGATCCTAAAAGCTTAACATCCTAAAAGCTGGACACCCTTCCCTGAGATGTAACTTGTTGGGTTTGATATAATGAGTCCTAATCTGCACAACCTTGGTTATATGTTATTCCAAAAGCAATTTAAATGTCACTGCACTCCACTGAAAACTCGTATTTCCAAGATTGATTGTCACATGGCAGCCTCAAGTGTCTTCACAGTAGCTCTGCAGATTAACTCTACTTTCTCCAATGCATCAGGTGGTACAAAGCCTAAGCAAAATAAAGTATTGAAAATCTATCAGAAGAAACAAATAGCAATTAATAATACAGAAGCTAGAATGTTTCATTGAGCATCTAAAAGGCTTTGTGCTTATTTTCAGCTAAGATTGCCTGATCTCTGTTTATCTTGGATCATTACTTACCTTCTCATTTTTAACTCAGAAATTCTATTATTAAAGTATTTTCAATTGTAAAAAAACCAAGCAAACACATAGATTCTTGGTGCAATGATTTTTGCTCTGAAGCTGTTGTACCCTGAAGTGCTATTTAGTGCTATTTACAGCCGTCACTTCCCAATATCATTCTATGATGCCATGCATAATGTAAAGTGCATGTCTTCAGATTTCCATATTCAGTTCAGTAGCAACTCACCACTCACAACCAAATGAGAGATAGATATTTATGTTTTACACATAAATCACAAGTGTCTGTCCTAGGTTGCAATGTAAGATGTGCCCAAAGTATGTATTCTATTACCATCTTCATGGGTTGTTGGAACCAGGTGGGGCAGTGTTTTCCCTGTCCCCTCCCTCTGGACTATCTGCTGTTAATGGCGCATCAATGCACTGGCCAAGGACTCACAGGTAACTCCCCTCGGGAGCTGTCTCTGCTTAATGGGCAATCAAGAACCCATTGTATGACTCATAGAATGGTATCAGCCCATTGTGAGATGCTATGCCCAGGGGGGAGGAGCCAGGCATTCCCACCTGGATATAATCTGCAGTTTGGGACAGCACATGGCCTGACTGGATTCCCAGGAGGACAGGAGCTGCCAGATCTTTCTACAGGATCACTGCTTCAACAAGACTGCTCCATTCGGACTGCTACCACTACCCTAACGAACAGGGTATCAGGTTGTATTCTGACTCTGCCAAGGGTCTTTTTGTTTGTTCCTTTTCCTATTATATTTATTTTTATAGTTTTCCTATTAAATTGTATTTCTGACTTAGTCTCTTACTGGTTTTGCTTTCAAACCAGTTCAGTGTCAGAAATTAAGATTGCAGCATGCTTTTGTTGAAACTTTTAGCAACTTCAAATGCAAAATATTTCTACCCATTTGATGCACTTGAGCTATTTCAGATACAACACCCTGAAAGCTCTTTTGGCATGTCATTCCAAATAGGCATGACATCCAGCTGAAAGCCCCCAGTGGCAAAGAGATGAGTGTATTTTTTTAACTATCCATGCGCTGACACAACAGTCATTTCAGCTCTTTATTTTTTTTTTAATTTGCACTGAAGAATGTGAAGAGAGGATAAAGCTTACTGAAGCTTATGATTGCTTCTCCATTGCCCATGGGTTCCCATATATTATCAAAGAAAATCTTGAATTCAACTTATTTATTAAAAGAACTGACAGGTACTTCTCATCTTCTCATTTACATGCATGCGGTTTAATAGTTTGTATCTTTCTGTAAGCAACTTTAGGTCACTTCAGTATTATTGGAGCCATCTTCATTCCCTCTTTTAAAGCAATATTCTGCTTAAAGGTTGTTCGGGGGTTAGATGTGGTTTTTTTCTTTTGGAATTTTTTCCCTCAAGTTGCTAAGAAACTAACAATGGAGTACTTGTCAGTACTTAACCAAAGACAAAAGAGGCCAGGGAAGAAAAGGCAGAACCTGGCTACAACTGTTTTTTTTCTTTGTCTCTGGGAGGTTTCTCTGGCAGGGGAAAGGTAACGTGAGATTTGGGGCAGCAAAGGGATGGGGCTGGTGAGGCGAGTACTCATGCCCTTGGCACTTTGGGGACAGGATGCCCAGGCTGTTCGTTTGCTGCAGAAGGAGTTTTCACTGTCACCACCGACCCCAGACCTGGAAACCTACCACCTCACGCCCCTGGGAATTCTGAGCTTGCCTCCTGCCCTGTTGGAGCAGGCCTGGCCCTGTCCTGCCACCACCGTTTTCTCTGGCCCTGCTTTGAGTCTTTTGTACGCTGACCTCACACCCCTGCCCCACCGGGACATCCCTGCTGCCATTCCAGCCACCCCTGCAGAACTTCCCCTCTACCTCATCACCAGCCTGGGATCTTCCACTGTTCCAGCTTGGTGCCTCAGAGCTACTGGGATCAGACTGTCCCGGGGCTTTTGTGGAGCACAGCGTCTCTAGGTTCTTGGTTCTGTCTTATTATTAATGCTATGGTTGTTTGTTTGTTTTGTTATATATATATTAGTAAAAAACCTGTGTGGTGGTATCAGGTTTTTTCTGCTGTGAAATAGGATTANGTGGTGGTATCAGGTTTTTTCTGCTGTGAAATAG